>SDVV010013741.1:0-15020 GCA_016164225.1 Gammarus roeselii | reverse complement strand
CCATAAGCCAGCATGAATCTCATGTCTAGCCCAGGGGACGTTTAAATGCTGGAACCCTAAACCAGCACACCCGGAGGTGTTAACTTATTGGCTGACAGAGAATCACACTGAGACACGTAAATTTATAAGTTTCACAATTCCTGGTCTACATCCATCTGCATTAAAATATCTTTCACAATAATCAAAACATTAATCAATTCTTCACAGATTTAAGAGACGCTGACTACAAGTTTGGGTAAATTTCTCACCGTTCAGACGTATCAATTAGATGCTAGGACAACCAGTACAATGGACATGATCAGGTAGTTACTAGAGGTTATGCTTAAGTAAACTGCATTAAGGTTCTGAAATAATATAAATATGATTTAGTTCACGCCAAAACAATGACTAAATTTACGCGTTGAGACACGAAGCGAAAAACTAACTGGGTTAGAGGTCACACGGTAACAGTGGCATTGAAAAGCATGTTGGAGGTTTCTTTTCCTGCTACGGCTGAGGGGCTGCAACAGGTCCTGGTTGATGAGTTGCTGCTCCACCCAAATTATTTTGGGCTCGCTAAGTTTACTTCTCAGCATTGTCGGGATCTGAGGCTGATGCAATTTTGGGGTCGGTTACCATGCATGGAGGTCCTGCTGGCTCTTAGTGCTTTGTACTCAGTCATCATTCATGTGTACTTTTGGTCAGGTAGCCCGGTGGTATATCATCACTCTTCCCTAGAACCAGATCAGTACAGTGGTATTATCTATCTTCAGTGTCTGGGAACCCACTGCGTCCTACTGTGGGGTTTGCGGAACCTCGAGACCTAGATGAGGTTGTTTCAAATGACGCTTCCCAACCTTGAAAGACTACATGTGCAGCAAACTTGGTCTCCTCAATTGGAACTTGTAGTAGATGTTGGGATAGTAAGCATCCTTGCGTGTTGGTTGAGGTGGCAGGTCGCAGTTATTGCGCGGTTGTTGACACTGGTGCTGAGTATCATAGATCCAGGGATCCATTGTTGATGAGTGTAAGGCAGCCTTAGATTTGGAAATTGATCAGAGCCAACATATTGTCATTGAGGGTTTCACAGGCAAGTGCCGTGGCATAGATGGGACAACTGTGGTTCCTCTGGTTTTTGATGACAGCATGACTGTCCCTCACTCATTTGCGGTGGTGGAGGATGTGATCATTCCTCATTGTATGTTGCTTGGGGTGGATTTTCTTGTAGGCATCAATCTTGCTGTGGATTTCTCTACTGCTGCATTGAAGCATGATTCCTATGGATTATCGGTGGCTAAGCTGGTTTCGGTGGTCAGCACAGAGACTGCTTTTCTAGCCGGGAGGTAAGGAATCAGAGTTGTTTGATGTTGCATCTGGGGGTTCTTTTTGGGGTGATGGGTGTGTTCTGCCTGTGATGGCTTCTCTGAACTTTGTTTGGGTTAGGCATGTTCAGGAGGATGAGGTGATAGCAGATGTCCATCGGTGGTTGTCTTGTCCAGTAGAGGGATAGCCTGAACATATTGAGCAATTTGGGAGGGTCATGGAGAGTCTTGTTGTGGAGCAGGGTATTTTGATAAAGAGGGGGGAACCCCCACTTTGTATTGTGTCTTACCCTCATCTTATTGACCTGGCTCAGTCTACACATAGGTATATGGCTCATATTGGCCAAGAGAAGTTGTTGAGTCTCTTGAGAAGGAGTGTGTGGCATCCTTGCCTTGGTCAGGTGGTTAAGGATGTGTCCACCACGTGCTCTCAGTGCCAGCAGAACAAGGTCTCTTCCCAACATATTCGTCCTCCCATCCTGAAGATTCAGTCATATTATCTATTTTCACTTGTTGCTGTAGATCTGATTGTAATAAATAAAGAGACCATGAAAACAGAACTCCTATTGACAGTAGAGTGTGGCACCTATTAGAAACATAACTGCCTCAACTGTTAGTAATATGCTGGAACATCATTTTCTACCAACGTTACCAAAATTACCAGAGCGTATCCTATCTGATAATGGACCGCTCAGTTTGAGGAGGTGCATTCTTCCTACGGTATCAAACATGTTTTAACCACACCCTACAAACCATTGTCTGATATGTATAGTGAGCGCGTGAATTGTACCTTGGGGGAGTTCCTAAGGAACTTGACCAAGGCTCAAGGGGCATGGGATGGAGAACTGGGTAAGGCTGTGATGGTTTACAATCATACCCGGCATTCGGAGCTGGGCATGACTCTAGCCGAGTTTCTTTTGAGTAGGTCCCATGCCATCATTGATCGCCTTATAATTCCTAATCCTGACTTCGAGTACCATTGGAGGGGTGGTAACCAAGATTTTGCGCCTTATGCTGTTGGTCAGCAGGTGCGGAAGAGAGTGGTGATGCAGGACCGTTGTGTTGGCAACAAGCTCAAGCCGAGGTTTGGAGGACCATTTACGGTTGGGGTTGTCAATAGAAATGATCTCACCTATCAGGTTAGGAGGCGGGATGGTGGTCCCGTTGTTCGGGCTCACCACTCACAGCTTCTGCCTTGGAGGGATCCTCCCTCCTACTTACAGACCTCTGATCTCTGTGATCGTGCGCTGTGGGCTGGCTCTGAGCAGACTTTTAGTGCTGACCAGAGTGCTCGATGTGGAGATACCTCAAGTGTCTGGCGTCACTGGGTTGAACTTTGAGAGCTCACAGGATACAGACTTCTCTGGGTTCTTTACTGATGATGAAATTGATAACTGTACTACTAGATCAAAGTTGAAGCAGACTGTTTGCTCGCGATGATAGACTTGATTTTGGTGTAGGTGTTAGGAAGTTGCAGCAGGACAAGTGCTCCTTCCTTGGGCAGGACATTGGTGGGTTGGACCCTTCCAGAAGCTCAGGGAGGACTGGAGAATCGTGCTGGCCGGGTGGTTCTGTTCGGGCATCGATGGCTGGCCCGAAGTGTGATCGGGAGGCTCGTGGGGCGTCTTCTGAGCTTTCTGGTGTGATCTTGCCTCAGTACAATGAAGTCTGGGACATTTCATCCATTAGTTGGGGGACGTTTTGGTGTCTGAGGTTCCATCATGCTCTCTGCTGTTATCTGGGCCACCTGAGCATCTCCAGTCTGGAGTTGAGTGCTCCGGATCACCTGAACTTTTAGGTTAGGGGGTCTAGTGCGACTGTTGTTCCTGCTGGGGTGGCGGGTCTTTCAGGGAGTGCTCCTGGGGATTGACCTATTTTCCGGAGTCTTGCTGTGGTACTCCGGAATATGGCATTTCAAATGGTGAGTGAGGCCTGCAACAGACTGACTGGGGAAGTTGAACCGGGTTCTGCTCAATCCAAACGCTCGTTCTTGGGGTTTGTTCCTGCACTTGGAGCGCCTTCCAGTGCTCTGAGTCCAGTTTTGGACTTGCCTGCTGTGAGCGAGGCTGATTTGCCCGGATTGGAGCGGGTCTCAGAGGGCTGCTGCCCTCATGAGGAATCGTTGCCTCTGGTTCAACGTTGCCAGACGCGTTCCTGGGGAGGTGTTACAGACTTGCCAAATGTTCAGCCCTATGTTCTTGAGCATACATGTAATAGGTTAGTTGGGAGTTGAAATCAAGTAATTATGTGAATTTGTATAGACCTATGCATGGGGAGTGCACTGGAGGGGAGGAATGTAGTGGGATTTCCCACGCTTGTGTGATTTTCCCCAGGGGGATACTTATGTATCCAAGAGGATTGTGCACCCTCTGTGATACCTGAGCACTCCCCTCCGGTAACTCTTAATTATGTCAGTTACCAGCTTATCGGGATCCCTCTTGGGGACTGTCCCCTCTTTGTTTGTTCAGTGGGTCAAACCACTGCAACTTGCTGCTAGGAGTGGCAACAGAGGGATGGTCCTTAGGTGGGAGTTCACCCGTGTGCTGAAGTGATTTAAATGTGAGTGCACTCCTCCATGAGTCCGGTTGTTGTGAATTGTAATTTATTCAGTAGTTCTTGGGTACTTCATTATGTAAATTATGGAGACTAGCATAGCTCCCACGAGTACAGCCAGTGTGCTCTGTGTAATTGTTGAACCCTTATAGCTACTAATGTAAAGTTAACTGCAAACTGTGGTTTTGTGATGTGTTACATGAGATTACTGTGGTACATTTTATACTGTAATTTGCTTAAGTAAAGTCTATCAGCCAGTGGGCCTGAAGATTTCCTGTGTTGATCATTTTAATACAGAGGTGTTTCCATCAATAAGCGTTATTTTACTGCAGAGCTTTTAGACTTTATTTATTGTGATTGTGTTACTCCATGCTCTGGTTAGTTCTTTGATATGAAGATTAAAATAGGAGTAATTGTGACCGTATATAATGAGCCAGTCCATTCTGCTGGTTCTTCTAACACAGTAGCACTCTTGCAGTGTTTGTTGCCCTTGCTACCTTTTTATCCCTTTGTATGTGTTTGTATATTGGGTAGCACCTTGGGGGCTTTGGGTAGTGACCCTTTAGTTCCAGGGACCCCTTTTAATATTGCATTTAATTATTATATTATTTGTTGGTGCCCAAACCTTCATATACTGACCTGTAGATGTTATAGAGTATTATTACCTTGTCATGTTGTAATTTGCGGTGTACGATGTGCTTGCCAGCCTGTTGTAAAAATTGTAGTAAAGTTTGTGAAAAGAGAGAGTGGTAAATGCAAGTTGACCAGTTGGCAGCATCTCTTACCACGTCCGTGACTAAGAGTTTCTATTTGGGAGGATAGGACAGCTATAAGGAGTGTGAGGAGGCTGTCTCAACGGGCTGGTGAGCGCATCTGAACCTGGTGCCTAGAAGGGACCCACACATATTTTTCCCTCGAAGAGCCCTCAGTGCCGCCGGTCCACACCGCTGTGTTTGGGTTTTAGAGCGTAGGGAGAGGGGAGCAGAGGTTCCAGGATTTAGAGGGGCCTCAAGAGGGTCCCACAGTTTCTCAAGAGGGTCCCACAGTTTCTCAAGAGGGTCCCACAGAGTCTCAAGAGTGTCCAAGAAGAATCAAAGTGGAACCCCTCAAATCCTCCTGTTCTTCCAAGTCCCCCGGGTTCCTGAAACCCCGGGTCCTCAGAGTCCCTTGAGTCTCCCAAGTACCCCCCCCTATCCCTGTGTCACCTAGTCTCAACCAACCTTGATAAATTATCAACAAAGTAAATTTATCATCATGAAAAAGGGCACAAATAAATAGTAGAGCCCAAGAAATAAGAAAGAATAAAATAATAAAATAATGTGTTAATGATACATAAAATGAATAATCATCCATCCACCCCAATGCAAAAATAAGAATAAAAGATTAGAATCCTCAGCAGAATAGAAGGGCAGGCAGTAAACTACCACAACTGAAACATCACAATATACTTTTAACTATTTCCTAGCATGCAGGAAATGAGGGAAGTAACCCAGGTTGATGACTTGATGTTACAAACCAATGCCAATCAAAGATAGAAAAAATATAAATGGATGTTATGGGACAAAACAAAAAGTCAACATGTATAATTTGGGAACTTTTATCAAACAAGATTTGAAGGGGCAGTAGCTGGAGTAAGCTCAGCTGTTGCAAGTCAGTACAGTGTAATTTTGATGTTTGGGCACATCAAGCGAAACACTCCAACCTACTTCTGGTTCCTCCTACTAGCCCTAGTCTGCAAAAATAATAAGATAAAACCAGCAATAAATGACATATTTTAACGCTGCACATGGGCCAGGGGTAGTTTTGACGATTCCGCAAGAGGATTTGGTGCTCTCCAAGGCCTGGGCGGTTATGAAACTTGCCACAAAGGCTCGTGGGGCATGTAAAAAATTCGAGGATGGAGGCGCCCATCAATCCAAACTGGTGCAACAACTGGTCACTACTCTATGAACATTCAGTCATTACAAAATTAGCTATGGTATCAATTATGCTGGTCATACACACTCCAAAGACAATAGGGTATCTATCAGAACAACATTAGAGTATTTCTCCCAACAGAAAAAATATTCAATTTCATATATGTGCACAGAATGATCTGCAAATATTTTCTTTCAAGTTGAGTATATATTTACCAATGTTTACAGAAATATATATTTCGTACAGCATCATGGTTCATGGAACTTTGATTAGTGTAGACCAAAATTTTCAGGGACCTGAATAACACACATTCACTTTGGCAATCTTTCAAAAAATTTCTGCAGACCTAAATTTCAATTTTCTGGAAGATGATACCTACATACAAATGATACACTAAGGACTTGCTCAGGCTGTCAAACGTGAGAAGCCATTGCAATCAACGCTACAGAAACCTGACTGCCAGCAGGCAGCACGTTCTAGTGGTAGTAGCAGCTATCAATTGGGAGTTGGTACAGAACTTACAATGAGGCATCAATATCATGTGCACCAAAATAATTGGATCACCAAACAGTTTTACACTGATGAAGCTATTAGCTATCTAGTTTCATGAAGTATCTAGATAATCACCCGCCACGACAGCTTTTCAAATGCTCACTTGTACACGTTTTACCTCTTGATTTATATTATTGTATCAAGCAACCTCGACCAAAGCAGTCTGGAAATGATGCAACTCAGGAGAAGCCACAATGAGCTACAGGTACTATGGTAACAATGACACGTACGTTCAAGTCTTTAGGTATTGCATCATGAAATGACTGGACATGCAACACAGTATTACTACCATCAATTAGGGTACGAAGGTTCCAAATATATCCAACTGCACGCATCATAACGTATTACGTCGGCACGGAGCAACTACTTCGCGGTATCGAACAACAGCAGGGTAGGGTGGGCACCTCATTATTTCATCTCAGGGGCCGTTGGCGGTGTCAGTATCATATGGCGTCATTGATGACTTGATTGTGCTCTTCGTACCTTATCAAGAAAAAATTATATTACAAAAACATTTTGATTAGTTTGGCTGGCCATCCTTTTCTACCGCTTGTTGTTGGGAACCACAATTCAAATTTTTGTACGCGTTCCGGACAGTCTAGAGTGTGTTCGCCCCCGCTTTTTCCCCGTCAAGTGCTTCTCTGAAATACAAGTAAAGTACAATACTAAGTACCTGAGAGAATTTGTGCAAATTGGTTACCATGTATTGTTTGACTACATATAACCTCATATTAAGCATATTGCGTCATATACACGTCGTTAGAATTGTAAGGGTTCGTGAAGTCGAGTTCCGCATTGCTCTCCCTCACAACAATTGACACGAAATTCACATCTTGTAAATATTGTATAACTGTTAAGATAGATGTATTATATGTTATACCATTGTATTAACTTTCATTGGAAATGTGTCGTAGATGCAGTTTTCCTCTGGCGGTGGTAATCCCTCCGCACGCCAACTGCAGTTTCCCTCTGACGTCGGGAATATCCCTCCGCACGTCAACTTGCCAGCAAGCAGCGCGGAACTCCAATTACAAGTTCCCGGGTTTGGCAAGGATTTGGGCGCCACCCAATCAGCGCCAAGGGCGGCAACAATGAGTGGAGGCTTAGTCAATCTGCATCTTGGAGCGGCACAGGGATCTGGAAATGCTAAGTCCTGGATTGAAGGAAAGTTGTAATTAAGCATAGTATCACATCGTTTTAGCGACAGTATATTAGTTACTGACAAGTTAGGCACAGATTAGTACCAGCCTGGTATAGGTGTAAGGGAACAAACTGGAATTATCAATAATGTCAAACAACATACCTGGCACCTCTACTGTTGCCATCTGTGGTGCACTCTGAATGGCAGGACTGCTCTGGCCCGGCCTGCTGCACCACTCTTGCGCCTAACGCCACACTACAAGTCTCACCCGTAGTGGAAAGCCCGTCCACCGTCTCCTGTCGAGCCTTGGCAACAACATGACGGAGAGACCTATCCGTATGACAGGAGACAAACAATCGACATTGTACTTTTGCTAGGTAGTTTCTCGTGGCTATAATCTTCCAGCCCCCTTAAATTAGATCGAGATTACTGATGGTTAATTGTTGAGTAATTCCTGTATTGTTCACACCCTGTTATCCTCTCTTGACTATCATGTCTATGGACGAACAGTACTTAGCATTTGTTTCTTTTAGAGTAAAATCTAATATTTCAACTCTTCATCACTATCTTTCCCAGTCAAGCTTTGCATAATTCTAGACTGGCGACGTACCGAAGTTTATATTGGTGACCCCAGAATGAAATTCGAATCAATAACAGACCGGAGGGAACATGCAAAGTTTATACCAATCTAATTTGTTAACACCATTCAAACTCTCGACATTCAATTAACCGGAATGACGAAGTGAAAAAAAAACATATGACTGCACGCCACAGCGGCCGACGCCACGTAGGCCGCAGCACTTCTTGGATGCCTGGAAACGGCCACTAGAAGCAACAATAAGTTTCCGATTGCCCCGCGCATCAGGATCCAATGAGAACCTGCACACCAGCAGCAACGCACATGCAAATTGAACAAGCCTAGGATGCGTGCTTTGAACTTAGTTCTATATTTTATTATATAATTAGAATTTGTTTCCATAACAATACACTGGCTCGTCATCGTGTTTGTTTATGTGTAAATTTATTTAGAATTTTATGATGCACTGGTTCGACATCGTGTTCATTTCTGAGTAAATTTATTTAGAATTTCACAATGCACTGGTTCGTCATCGTGTTCAATAATGTGTTAATCTATTTGTGGTATATCATGTAGCACAAAGTGACTTAAATACAAATGTTAAATGAAATCAGTAAATTATAAATAACCCACGTGGTCAGCGAAACCGCCCACGCGGTCAATGAAATAACACACGCGGTCAGTGAAATAGCCCACGCGATCGGGATTGATAAACGCCATTCCACACACGCGTGACATGAAATTCCGTGCCAAATAGAGCAATTCTTAACTTGTGTTAAGAATCAAATTCTGATTTATCTTCTTCCGAATTCTGCATTAGCATTTCAATATGATTGATGATTCAGATGACTGTGCATAATTAAGGTATTTCCATGTTTTTCAATTGGTTGGCCGCAGCAGCTGCACAGTTCAGTAGATCCGATACCGCGTGCAGAATAACCCAAAACAGAACCTTTAAATAAGGCAGACTGCGGGTCAAATTTAGTCAAGTTGAAGCGTTGAACTGTGACGGCAGCCCAGCAGAAGCCATCAACGCAAGCAGTAATCCACAGCACAACTTGAATTAAGGTTAATGCAGGAAGCACTGCTCAAAATATCGGCAGAGTTCAAACGTTGAACCCCAACGACACAGCGAGCAACCAACTGTGTGTAACACAGCAGCAGGAAGCGGCCCAAAGCAGGTAGAGACATCCCTGCCCGCGGAGACCCATTCACAGCACCAAGCACGAGCGACAGGGCAAGCCAGGCACACAGCGCCCGGCACAGGGACAACACGGGCATAACTGCCACCGCGTGTCAAACCTAACTGTCCAGGGGGACAGAGAGCGACTCGCGGCACACATCAGATCAACCAAGCACGAGCAGCAGACACCCGTGCCCCGAGTGTTGAAACTGACTGTCCAGTCAAGTACAGTACCGAAAATAAATGCGTTACATCAGAATTTATCATTGCAGCGTTCCTCAAATAACCTATGTTATTTATGAATAAGCGTTCAACATTGTACATATCATGGCCGTGCAGACTCTACAATAGTACGAATCAGAGCGTTCAAATCTTAATTCGGTGTCCTGACGACTAAAATTTTACAACGCTTATAACTGCATAACTAAGTGTTCCGAGATTTTTCAATACCGTTCGTTCGCAGAACATTCATTCAGTTAAAACCAAATTCTGTTTTAAAAATTTAGATCCGAGTGAATGCAACAAGCCGACATGGTGGACGCAGTCGAAGATCCACCACCGCCAGTGATGACACCGAAAACGCAGATTTTGGTCCAGCTACCACCGTTCAATACAGGCGACGTACCCTTATGGTTCGCGCAGGTCGAAACGTTATTTGACCTACAGGTGATATCGGACCCGTTGGTCCAATTTAGGGTAGTGGAAGGCGCGCTAAAACCGGATGTAGCAGCCGAAATACGTAACATCATTTTATACCCTCCCAGGGATAATCCATTCGCAACATTCAAAACCAACCTGCAAAACAGTTACGGACTTTCATCCCGACAGCGAATCGGAAACTACTCAGTAGTGAGGAACTTGGCGACAGAAAGCCGTCAGATTTCCTACGCCAAATGCTGACATTAGTCGATGGACGCGCACTACGGGGGAGCCTATTATGACTCACGTTGAGGCTCTGGTGGAAATGAGGCCCAAATCAATCAGTTAGTCGATGGACCAGCCAAGCCTGACGAAGTGTTTCTCAAGACGCTCTTTCTCTAGAGACTCCCATCAAATGTGCAAACAATACTTGCGTTAGCAGTAGACGAGCTCAGCCTGGAGAAACTAGCCCTTCAGGCTGACCGCATCATGGAGGTAGAGGCACGAAACAGCCCGTTGATAGCTCAAATCTGCAAACCGGCAACGAGCGTTAACGCGTGTAACTTCGTTCCGATGTCACTAAAGCCAGCAATGCCAGCGAAGGCACCACAGAGCGAAATAACTCAGCTCACGGACATTATCAAACAACTCCAAACGAGCATCCCAAGCCTAGCCGCGAAGCACGAATAGCTAGATCAATCAGTCCGGCGCGGAAGCAACAGCCGTGGTAGAAAGCGCACCGATCGCTCAAAATCGCCGCAACAAAGTCGCTCAAAGCCCCGTGATAACTCTAAATTTGATACGTGTTTGTATCACTATAAATTAGGCTCTACGGCCACGAAATGCGACCTACCGTGCACTTGGACTTCGGGAAACGCCAAACCCGAGTCCTAAATGTGGCCGGCGGCAGATACTCGGGAAAACCTAAAGAGAAAATTACGGCAATGAAGGCCCATTGCACAACGACGCGCATTCAATTTTTATTCGACACAGAAGCTTCACTCAGTTGCCTCCCAGCGACTGCAGGCAACAGAACTCAGGGCGCAGATGCGATGCTAACAGCTGCGAACGGCAGCAACACCGTCACTTACGGCCGCAAAACTCTAATCATTGAGTTAGGACTCCGTAGAGATTTTCAATGGGATTTTGTCATAGCTGATATAACCATGCCAATTCTGGGCATAGACTTCCTAACCCACTATGGCCTCACCATCAATTTAAAAAACATGGTACTCCTCGATCCGACGACCAGTTTCACTACAAACGCTACGCGGGCTCGGCTCGATGCTGCGATGCAAATAGTCGGCGCCGGCGACCAAATACCGGACAGGTGCAGGGCGCTACTAAAAAAATACTCTGTTATAAACAAGCCGTAAACGCTAGAACATTGCCCGCCTCACAGCACGGTCCACTACATACCAACAAAAGGGCCACCGCTATTCAACAGCCCTAGACGACTAGCCCCGGACAAATTCGCCATCGCTCAAAAAAAGTTCGATGAACTGCTCCGGTTGGAGATCATCCGCTCTTCAGCAAGCTCGTGGGCTGCTCCGCCCCACCCTGTCCCGAAAGGAGAAGGATGGAGGGCTACAAATTATTTCAAGCGACTCAATTATATAACAAAAGACGATAAGTACGGAATTCCTTATGTTCATGACTTCGCATCACAAGTAGCCGCGTCGAAATATTTCACTAAATTAGATCTACATTCGGCATACAATGCCAGACCTGTCAACGAAGAGGACATACCAAAAACCGCTGTCACAACACCTTATGGGTTATTTGAGTATACTCGATTACCATTTGGGCTCAAAGACGCACCCCAAACTTTTCAAAGGTTCATGCACGTGGTGCTCAGAGGTATTGACAATGCATACGTGTACGTAGATGATGTGTTAATAACAAGCGAAACCAAAGACGACCATTTCGGCCGCAACATGGCAAATATCAAATTCGTCCAGGAAAGTCTCGAATTCCTGGGCTATCAAATCGGCAAGAAGGCATCAAACCGCTTCCGAGCAAGGTCGCAGCGATCAATGGATACCCAAAACCAGCGGACATGCATGGTTTGCGAAGGTTCCTGGGCATGGGGAATTGCTACCACCGGTTCCTGCCCCACGCAGCCGAAACTTTAGTACCCATCAATGACCTACTAAAGCCCAAGCGAATAGGCACATCAACTGTAGTAGCTTGGACACCTGAGGCAGAGAAAGCGTTCATGCTCATAAGAATTCAATTTGCTAACTACACTGCTTTAAAATTTCCAAGAGCATCAGCGTATCTATCAGTTCTAGTAGATGTGTCAGCGACTGGGCAGGAGTGGTCCTGCAACACGCGGTAGATGGAAGAGTAGAACCTCTAGCATTCTTTAGCAAGCGTTTCACAGAGACCAAGATCAAATACTTGACGTTCTCCCGAGAGCTACTCGCAACGTACCTTGCAATGAAGCACTTCAAACATGCGCTTCAAGGGACACAATTCTGTCGCTACACCAATCATCAGCCCATAGCAAAGGCAATACAAGCTTCAAATTTAGACAAACACTCCCCACGCAAGGCGAGGCATCTGTCCTACATTTTCGAGTTCACTTCGGACGTGCGGTACATCTGCGGTAGAGACAATGTAGTAGCCGATGTGCTCAGTGGAGCCGATGCGATAAATGTGGTCGTGGACTCAGCGATTATACTTGAAAAACTTGCCAACCCGCACTTCCACGATGAGAAATTAAAATCCATGATCGACGAGCAGTTCGAGGCATTCCAAAAAGGCGAAGCATACCCATATAAACTAGATTGCAGAAATGGCATCGCTTACGAATTGTCACAGCCCCAGCTGAGACCGTTCATTCCGAAATCAATGCACGAACGGTACATAAGGTCTCAGCACGACCTCACCCATCCCGGCATCAGGTGAACTGTTCAAATGATTAAGACAAAGGCATTTTGGCCAAACATGAGCAAAATTATTCGCAAACAAGCTCAAACGTATCAGAGTTGTCAGTCGGCCAAAATAACCCGCCACAATAAGGCACCCTTTCAACATTTTGTAGCAGTCTCAGACCGTTTCAAAGCAGTCCACATGGACATCGTTAGCCCACTCCCGTACAGCAATTGCTACCGTTATTTACATACTATAATAGATAGATACAGCAGATGGCTCGAAGCAATTTCGATAGTGGACACAACTGCAGAAACCGTAGCCAAAGCGATTCTAATGAACTGGGTAGCCCGCTACGGGGTACCTGAAACATTGACGACTGACAGAGGGGCAAATTTCGAAGGAGAATTGACAACTACTTTATGTAAGTTACTCGGTATCCGAAAAATCCGAACCACTTCGTACCACCCGCAGGCAAACGGAATCATCGAAAGATTCCATAAAACCCTCAAGTCAAGTCTGAAGTTCCAACAAAATCCGCAAGATTGGCACACAAACCTCTTGTTAGTCCTGTTAAGGCTGCGCACAGCGCCGAAGACAGAGCTTGACTGCTCTGTCGCTGAAATGCTGTACGGCAGCGCACTGCGTGTATTAGTTGACCTAGTAGATCCCTCGAACCACGCAGAAGAAACACCGAACAAATATGCGATCCACAAACGCAACGCCATGGCAAACGTTAAATTCCACCCTCCAAAATGGACCAATTTCGAGGGCAAAATCGACCCAGCACTCCAAACATGCACGCATGCATACATCAGAATGGACGCAGTACAGCGACCATTGACCAGACCTTACGAAGGTCCATTCCGCATTACCAAGTGAGGCAAAAAAGTATTCAAGTTAATCTGCAAAAATAAATTCAAAACTGTCTTCGTAGACAGATTAAAGACACCGATAATGTTACCCGAGATCGCAGAAGACAGCTCGAGCGTAAATACAACACCAAAGCAATTCTCTGAGTGCACATCTGTGACGCTTCACAGAGTGCGTTTCAGTGAACCGTCAGCGCCCGCAGACACGCAGCCACCAGTGCGGCACGCCAATGGTGCGACAAACAATCCCCCCAAGACAGGTGTCACCAGCACGAGTGGACGACACACCAAACCCCCGGCACGATACCGCTGTCAGCAAAAGGGGGGGGGGGAACTCACTAAGAAGGGGGCAGTGTAAGAGCTCGCGAAGTCGAGTTCCGCATTGCTCTCCCTCACAATAATTAACATGAAAATTCACATCCTGTAAATAATGTAATACTGTTAAGATGAATGTATTATATGTTATACCATTGCATTAATTGTCGTAGATGCAGTTTCCTTTGGCGGCGGGAGTTTCCCTCTGACGGCAGGAATATCCCTCACTCTAGACTGGCGACGTACCGAAGTTTATAGAGTCAGATCTCGTATACCTCTGAATGTTTTTGAAACGATTGGGGCAGCAAGGTATTTCCATAAGCCCCAGTGGCCAACCAGGAAGCTTGCTTATGTAAGGGTTTGCAAGCCAAGTCCTGCATTGCTCTCCCCCACGTTAAATTATGTATGTATAGATATACAGCCTTTAGTACTAAATTATAAACTGTACAATGTAACATTAAGGTATCATACATATTTAAGTCATTGTATTAACCTCCACTGAAATGTGCCACAGATGCAGTATTCCCTCTGATGGCGGGATTCCCTCAGTAGTGGCAGTGCCAAAA
Source organism: Gammarus roeselii (assembly GCA_016164225.1). Classification (NCBI taxonomy): domain Eukaryota; kingdom Metazoa; phylum Arthropoda; class Malacostraca; order Amphipoda; family Gammaridae; genus Gammarus; species Gammarus roeselii. Next base: position 527 of record SDVV010013741.1, on the reverse strand, counting down.
TTGTGTGGCGCCAAACAACCCTGGAGGGCAGCCAATAAAATCGTGTGACGCCAACAACCGCCTGAAGGGCAGCCAATCAGCAGCTGGAAGCTGCACGTAAGAGCCCCAAAAGGTTGAGCCCAGGAATAAAGGAGTGATAATTTAAGAATAAAACATATTTAACAACCGATACTTTTCGTCGGAAATCCTTAAGAAAAAATAATATTAGCTAGTCAGAAATTTTAAATACTTCCTTTTTCCTAGCTTAATGAAATTAACTATAAAAAATAAATACATGGCACCATCAGTACCGCCTTTCCGCGGGCTTAGAGCAGTAGACCGCTTTAGCTCGATGCAGTACTTCACTCTCGTGCCGTCTTCACGCCCGAAAGGTAACATACCTTAGTGTTCAGTGTTGTGTTTTTTGTGCCCTAGAGTAGGTAGTGAAGAGACAGCAAAACCAATCGTAAGTACAATATTATAACGTCTTTTCCTCTCTCCCCGCTAGGCTCCATCCACCATTCTCCTGTCAAATGGAGCAACTCCCC
>SDVV010013740.1:0-15021 GCA_016164225.1 Gammarus roeselii | reverse complement strand
TATATATATCGAAGAAGCTGACGTAATCCTTGTCCTGAAGCCGTAGCGTTCAGTACTTCATAACGATATGGTAAGATAATCTATACACGTACCTTATAATATGTACCAAAGTTTCTGGCATTAGCTAGCGTAATGTCACAAATCTTTGCCGCGAGAGGAGAAGATTAGAGTGACGAGGCTTTCTAGCTCACTGGAGCCATCGTCCTTCTGGTGCCGAATGTCAAACCAGCAAACAGTGCTGCATCAAACTAGTCTTTCTTTATTTTTTATTTTTTGGTTTGAGTTAGGTTTACTCAAAGTTCTCTACGCGGCGGACGTCTATGGTATGTACGGGTGCCACAGGAGGCACAGGAACTCCTAAGGTGCTGAGGCCATATGGTCCCTGCACTCCCCGGATGGCAGTAAGGAGGAATAGATTAGATAGAGTGTCAAGGCTATCTAGTGCAGAGAAGTCAATGTCCTTCTGGCACCGAACATCAAACCAGCAGCCTACCTCGGCATCAAATCACCGTCAGTCTCCGGGACTGTTCCGACTCGCGGCATGCTTAAGGTCACTACTGTTTATAGGGATATAGGGAGAGGTCACAAATGGATCCTACTTAAAGTGAGCAAATGAAACGGTGGGCCTCCGGGATGGAGGAGTTCATCAGTAAGTAAGATTAAGTATGATCAATTCACAACAGATCAGATGTCAATTAGGAGGTCAGTTTCTTGAAGGTAGCCGAGATGCGGTTCCGCACTGAATTGTCTCTGAGGGAACTCAGTAAGCATTAGGCGTAGTATATTAGGAAGGTCCAGGAACCGGCTCCTGGGAAAGTATGTGCGTCGACATCCCGTCCATGTGGGGCACTCTGTCAAGACATGGGCTATTGTAAGAGGAACTAGACAGTCCATGCAGTAAGGAGGTGGCGACGCCTCCATTAGGTGTCTGTGCGTTAGTCAGCTATGTCCAATTCTCAATCGGCATAGAGTTACCTCAGTCCGTCGAGATCGGTTGTTTGAAGAAACCCAGGGTATGGGTGTGTCTTTAATAGTACGCAAATTATTTCTCATATGAACATCAGACCATTCCATGTTCCATTTATTTCGCACAACTCTTTTAATCGCTGGGTAAAAGTCTTTATATGGGAGTGGACGCTGTTCTGCTGGGTCAGGTGCCGCTGCAGCTCTTCGCGCCGCTTCGTCCGCCCGCTCATTTCCCATCACCCCACAGCGGCCCGGAACCCAGCACGAACGAACATTCTTGTTTATGGAGGACAATTGCACAAGCCAGCGCAAGATTGCTGGAACGACAGGATGGCAATCGTTGAAGATCTCCAGGGTTTGGAGCGCACTGAGCGGATCACTAAAGATTGAGATATTGGCATCTGGAAGAGTATCAGCCGCCAAGAGGGCATCGGCAATAGCCGTGAGTTCAGCAGTGACGCGAGTTTCCTAGTGACGACGCGCCTGGGGAGCATCGCTGCACAGCCCACAGCGTCGTCGTCTTTTGATCCATCAGAGAAGATATGCAAGCTGTCAGCGTGATGAGTCTCCGCGTGGGCAATAAAAATAGCTAGAAGATTTTGGGGTGCAACATCTGCCTGACGGCCAGTAAAATAGTGAGGGCAGAGCATATTTTCTGGTAAACGCCAGATGGGAATAGCATCTCGCGGGAGAGGGTCCACTATGACGTCTGGTAGTCCAAGCTCAGCAGTGAGTAGCTCGATGCATTTTGAAAAGCTCGAGAAAGGAGCAAGATTGGGATGGCGCTGTCGGATTGTGGAGCGCGTAGGGGAAGCGGGGCGAGCGAGAACATGGCAATAAAATTGGAGGTCAATTTGTTCTCGTCCCAGAGCAAGACTAGGCTCACCAGTTTCACAAAGAAGGCTGGCAATAGGGGAGGAACGGAAAGCTCCAGTACGAGCGCGAAGGGCGGCATTGTGAACTGGTTCCAGGGTCTCGAGAGTATTTGGTTTTGCGGAGCCATAGACCACGCTCTCATAGTCCAGTTTGGACCGGATGATAGAGCGGGAAAGGCGTAATGATGTTATTCTATCTCCACTTCAGGTGAAGTGCGATGAGATCTGAAGAATGACAAATCGCTGTAAGCAGTCTATCTTGAGCTGTTGCACGTGGTACTTCCAGGTTAGCTTCTGGTCGAATATTAGTCCTAAAAAGCGGACTGTATGTAGGAAAGGGATCATTTCTCCATAAGTCTGAGGTCTGGTTCCGTGTGTGTGCGAGACCGATGGATATGAAGTGCAAATGTTCTGCTTTTAGATATTTAAAAGCCACGAGATCCTGCCCAGGCAACCACCTGTGCAATTGCACTCTGTAGTTTACGTTGGAGTTGGGACACAACTGGCGCCGATGCGTGTACCATTAAGTCGTCAACGCACAGTGACCCATTCACGGAGGGAGGGATCACCCTGTGATCCCATTAATTGCAATCGCGAATTGAGTACACGAAAGGACGCCACCTTGGGGATGTATGTCGGAAAGGTGATTGCCGATTTTGGCCCGAAAGGCTCTCCGCCGGAGGAAGTTTCGAATGAAAAATGTTAATTGACCCCGGAGAACCATCCGGTGAATCTCTCGGAGGATGTCATAACGCCAGGTTGTATCATATGCCTTCTTGAGGTTAATGAAAACGCAAACAGTGAGTTGCTTGCGGTCCAAGGCCCCTTGGATATCAGTCACAACGCGTTATAATGCGTCCTGCACCGATAGCATCTTTCGAAATCTTGATTGTAATGGGGACAGGAGTGAGTTCGCTTATAGGTGCCGAGTCAATCGGGCATTCACAATCTTCTCCAGAACCTTCGCTACACACGAGGCTCATGAGAGCTTCAGGGCGGTAGCTGGTCAATTCATCGGTTGGATTACCAGGTTTTGAGAAATACAGAACCACTGCTTCCCTCCACCGATCGGGATAGGAGTGGGTAGACCAGACTGAGTGTAAATAAGACACAAGTAGGCGAGGGGTTGATGTGCAAACGGAGAACCATGGGCAGTTGACTTCACGAATTATGAATCGGAGGGTGGTCGAGGTATCTTCAGGATAGAGGGTAATAAAGGGGATGGGGAAGGTACCACTTCTATATGGCTCCTCCAGCACATGCCGAACAAGGTCTGGGTAGAGAAATTGGGAGCAAAAAGACGGGTCAATAGCCGACAACGAGGCTGTCTGTGTATGAAAGTGCGTTGGGTCTCCATTATTAAGGTGCGCAATTTTGGAAGATATGAATGTTGCGTCATGTCTTCCACGTCTGTCGGTTGTGTCCCTCCTCCAAAACGATAGTTAAGCGTTCAGATCACCTACAAGAAGGTAAGGTGCAGGAAGTTGAAAGATTAGAGAAACAAGGTTCTCTAGCGCGCTAGAATTAGCGTCCTCCTGGTGCCGAACGTCAAAGCAGCAACTAGCGCTGCTCCAAGTTAAGTACAATTATTTTTATTCGTTGGGCTTGCAGCTGCGTCAAATCAACGTCTTTCAGGCGGTTAATTCAAATGTATGTGCCAAAAGAGGTACAAAAACTTTTCAAGTGTTGAAGCCATATGGTTCCGGCACTCCCGGGTGGCAGCAAGGAAGATTGACACTCAACCTAGCCTGCTCCCGAGCCATATTCGAAGTCTTTAATAGGCCAGGGGCAATGCGCCCCAAAACTTGCAGAGGAGTAAGGTAAAGAAGATACAGGAAACGGGGATCCCATGCATGAGATCTACACTCAGTGTAGGGAATTTCACGCACGAGAACAGCAGGAATGTGAAGAAAGAAAAGAAAGAGCCATAGAAAAAAGTTGCACGACAGAAAAAGCGCAACTCGGCTGTTATTAGTCACCCGAAAAGAGAAAAGTTAGGACCGGTCTGCGCGTGTTCAACTACTATTGGGGGAGTTGTCAAGAGGAGCTTTGAGAATAGGTAAAGAAAATGTGAACTAAACACAAGATGCACAGATACAGACACTAGGCCGCATCCCCCAGAAAAAGGGGTGGCCGACGGCAAGGCGCACCTCACACCCTCACACTCACGAAACTTAGCCTTTTTGTGCTAAAGGGTCCGGCCGGTAGCACCTCAACTTACACTCTGGGTCACGAGTGTAGTCTGAGCAGTGTAGTCTGAGGATCCGTCGTCAGTCTGAGGACCCGAAAGTTTTCACTGGTTTACCCCCGCCGCGTCATAATGGCCGGGCCCCCCCCCACCCACGACAATCTCGACAGCAAGATGCCAAGGGCGGGAAAGCACATCAGAGCAGCGTCAAAATCAACCATTCACCACTCACGCCTGTTCATTGCAAGCTCTCTCGCCAACTCCACATTCATGTCTCTCCTTCCCAACGCCTGCTTCAGACCATCCAACCATCCAAACTTCGGTCTACCTATAGGCCTGCGACCACTCGCCTCCGCATTCATCACCCTTTTCACCAATCTCCCTTCATCCATGTGCCCGAACCATCTCAGTACACACGAATCCACTCTGTTCTCCAACTTCTTCACCATCCCTGTTCTGATTCGAAACACGTCGTTGGTGATCCGGTCTCTCAGCGTTTCTCCAGCCACGCTTCTCAAACACTCCATTTCGAAAACATTCAACCTTCTCCTCTCCTCTGCTCTCACCCCCAAGCCTCAGCTCCGTAGAGCACAGTTGGGACAACAACACCCTCATACAGCCCTCTTTTTGCTTCCATGCTTCCATCCCCAACGTCCTACAGCTCACTACACTCTTTAGTGCACCCAACACTTTACATCCCTCCTTCACTCGCGCCTTCACTTCACTTTCCACTAGTTCAGTTTTCTCCACATGGGAGCCCAGATACTTAAACACTGAACTTCCTCTAAGAGCTCTCCATTTAGGGTGACACTAATATTGCTCGCATCGACAGTCCTCGAGCATCTCATTACTTTACTCTAACCCACGTTCACTCGAAGTTTTCTCCTCTCACACTCTATCAAACTCAGACACTAGCCTACATAGCATCTCCTCCGAATCCGCAACCAGGGCCGTATCATCAGCAAATAGCAACTGGCTCAACTGCCAACTCCGCCCATTCGCTTCCAACAGTTCCAAGCCACGACCCAGCACACTCGCGTTCACCTAACTGACCACTCCATCCATATAGAGGTTGAACAGCCAAGTAAGTAGACATCACGCAGCTTTGTCTCAGTCCCACTTTCACTGTGAACCAATCACTCACCTCGCTCTCCACCCTGACACATGCTCGTCTGTCAGCATAGGAACTCTGCACCGCTTTCAACAGATGTCGTCCACTCCATACAAACGCAACACCCTACACAGCGCTCACCTGTCAATTCTGTCGTATGCCTTCTCCAGATACATGAAGGCCCAGAACACATCCTTTCCTTTGGCAAGGTACTTCTCCCATACCTGTCTCACTGCAAAAATCTGATCGGTACACCCTCTACCACTCGTAAAGCCACACTGTTCCTCTCTAATTGCGCAGTCCGTACAGTCTCTAATCCTTTTGATCGGCACTCTCCCGTACAACTTACCAACCACACATAACAGACTGATACCTCTCGAGTTGCAGCATTCATTTTCATCTCCTTTGCCCTTATAAAGCGGAACAATGCAGGCACTGCACCACTCACTCGGTAACACGCCTGACGCAAAACACAAGTTCAGTAATCTCACCAACCATTCGACGATCGTTACTCCACCCTTCTTCAGGCACTCGGTCGCAACGCTATCCAAACCAGGGGCTTTCCCTGCTTTCATCACGTCCACCGCCTTCTGCACCTCTTCCCTGGTAATGCCCGCAACAAGTCTTTCTCCCAAAACTGGCATCCGAGCATCACCACCCACAGCAACAATGTCAGCCTCTCTGTCATCCTCGACATTCAACAACTCATCAAAATACTCGGCCCACCTCTTCCATACATTACCACTTTCCAACAACAACTGGCAGTTTCCATCTTTCACCACTTCCTCCTTTCCGGTCTCTCCCTTTCTCACCTCTTTCCAGAACATCTTTTTGTTCTCCTTAAAATTCTGGCACAACCGTCTGCCCCACCTGGCATCAGCGTCCCTTTTGGCTCTCCTCACCACCCGCTTCACCTCGTTTTTCCTCTCTTTGTACCATTTACAAGCCACATCCGACTTCACCTGCAACCACTCCTCAAACGCACCTCTTTTCCGTGCCACCGCCAGTTTGACACAAGATGCAACTGAGGTAAATAAAAGTCAATAAGTTCGGGTTGGGGAGATAAGAAGAGATGGTGAAGGATGAAGAAATGTGTCAAAAGAGAAATACGGATGTTATCCATCGGTTGAGCCGAGACTCCGGGGGCCGGTAAACCGAACAGATGTCTTGGTGGCACCACCTCTAAGTAATAAACAATTATTGAATGCAACGTATATACGAACAAAACTAATCAAATCTGTGGCCAAAATCGCACTGAACAGTAACTTGAAGATGACAAAGTTTGATTCAATGGTGACAAACAAAAAGTAACAGGATTAAATACGAAGAATATACCTTGTGTTCAAGAAGCATAACCCTATTTGTCAACATCTAAGCTCCACTCATAATAACTTTCCCATTCAACCACGGGAATTTAGCATCAAGGCAGCGGTGAGTCAGTTGCAACAGCTAAGCTGTGACAGCTGTACATCAGAAGAACTCCAAATATCAAGTTAGTTAACATCCCCACACGCTCCTCCTCCACCCACCTGTACGCTCTGCCACACATGCCGTAGTTGCCTGCCCCGTAAGAGCCTCCAATGATAAGCGTAAGTTTAGGTACGGCAGCGCAGGACACTGCAGTCACCATCTTGGCGCCGTTCTTGGCGATACCGCCCGCCTCCGCGTCGCGCCCCACCATAAATCCTGCGACACAGTGGTAAGTGACGAGACATGAAGCCAGCGTCGCGCTCCACCATGAATCCTGCGACACAGTGGTAAGTGAAGAGACATGAGGCCACCGTCGCACCCCACCATAAATCCTGCAGCACAGTGGTAAATGACGGGACATGAAGCCAGCGTCTCGCCCCACCATAAATTCTGCGACACAGTGGGAAGTGAGGTGACATAGAGCCACGATGCCAGTGTCGCGCCCCACCATAAATCTTGCGACACAGTGGTAAGTGACGGGACAAGACGCAATGAAAACATAAAGCCACCATAAATCCTGCGACACAGTGGTAGGTGACGAGACATGACGCCATGAAGACATGAAGCCAGCGTCGCGCCCCACCATAAATCCTGCGACACAGTGGTAAGTGACACGACACGAAGCCAGCAGCACATTATAAATGAATATGTATAGTTTTCACTTACCGCGCGTGTATTTGTCAAAGCAAACATTTCCGTGAAATAGTTGTGATTGTAGGTACTTACTTCAAATGTCTTGCAGAAGGTGGCCCAGCTCAACTATGTTGTTTTGAAGGAATGCAAGCGGTATGTTCCTCTGGCAGCAGAGCTGACCCAATTCACCAGAGACGTTTAGAAGGAATACAAAAGACACGCTCCAAAGGCATGGGAACTGACCCAGCTCAGCTGATATGTTTTCAAGGAATATGAGCGGTATGTCTCTTGGCCAGTAAAGCAGACCAAGATTACCTGTGATGTTTCGATAGAATATGAGCGGTATATTCCCCTGGCAACAAAGTTGACCATGCTCACCAGTGATGTTTTGATACAATATGAGCTGTTTGTTCCTTAGGTAACAGAGCTAACCTAGCTCACCTGTGATGTTTTGATAGAATATGAGTGGCATCTTCTTCTGACAACAGCGCTGACACAGTTCACCTGTATTTTTTTCAAGGAATATGAGCGGTATGTTCCTTCGGCAGCAGAGCTAACCCGGCGTACCCGTAATATTTTTAAGGAATATGAGCGGAATGTTCCTCTGGCAGCAAAGCTGACCCAGCTCACCTGTGATGTTTAGAATAAATATGAGTGGTAGGTATGATCATCTGGCAACAGCTGATCCAGCTCACCTGCGATGTTTCAAAGGAATAAGAGTTGCATTTTCCTTCGGCTACAGACTTGACCCAGCGTACCTGTGATGTTTTGAAGGAATATGAGCGGTATGTTCCTCTGGCAGCAGAGCTGTATGAAGTGAGTTCCTTTGAGCGCCGACTCGGAGAAAAGCACACCGTTGTTGCCGATCACGCCGACCCTGTGTCCGTACAGGCGCCCAAAGCCGCACACTAGCGTCTCGCCATACAGCTTCTGCTTGCACACGAGAGGAAACAGACTGATATTGTATACTGGAAGGCGATGCTTGTGAAGTACAGTTAGAAATAAGCCAGCTTGGAAACTCTGAATACTGTTTTAACATTAACTTTATGCCTGTGGTTATAGCACCAATTTCTAATATCAACATGACTGAAGTAATTGCGCACTGACGCACCTTAAATTCATCAAACTGTGATCCGTCGAGAACTCTTGCAATCACCTCCCTCACGTCAAAAACCTTCTTCAGGTTGCCACCCACGATGCCGTACAGATCTTCGGCGGGGTATAGAGGCTCCACCACCTCCTCGCTGCTGCCTGTCTGCAATACAATACAGCGGCAGTAGCAGCTGTCATTCATAGTTAGGTAAAGTGGCAGGTTCAAAACTTCGAAAGATCCTAAGTTCACACGAGGAATCCCTACAAAAATGACCGTAAAATGTACTGATATCACTATAAACCCAAGGATAATGCCAAGAAAAAAAAAGTTCAGTACATTATTCAACAAGTCACATGCTGTTTCAGCAGGTAGCTCGCTGATTTCAAACAACAATTACCACCATGATGTCAGTACCTGTGCATCGTATATTCAGTATATCTTCCTGATATTAACTAAATACAGGCGAGGATCAGCACTCACCACCACAGGCCGGCTCCTGTTGAGCGTGGATACGATGCGTCTTGCCAGATGCAGTGCGTGAGTATCGTCTACGGCGTAGTGGTCCGTGACGCCTGACGTCCTGCAAACCAACGCCGCGATCAAGAGCTGCAACACTAGTGGTTTACAGCTACGAATCACTTGCCATATTTACGTGCTTCAGGCAACCATGTTTTTATTAATGGGTACACATATACAGACCTAAATCTGAATCCCCTAGGAAGGGGGGTGGTCGACAGCAAGGCGTACCTCACACTCCTCTCATATGTATGTATAGACTTACAGCCGGTTGGACAACAACTTGGCTCTTTTGCGCTGAAGGGTCCGGCCGGATGACTCCGCAACACACACTGTGGGTTATGAGAGCGGTTTGAGGTCAGTGTCAGCAGCAGGGCCCGACAGTGTGACTGGTTTACCTCTGTTGCGAGATAGTGACTGGGATCCACCCACCCACGACCAACCCGTTTCTCAACGAGATGCCAAGGGTAGGAAAACACATCAGAGCAGCGTCAAAAATCATGCATTCACAATGATTCGCCAATCACGCCTATTCCTTGCATGCTCTCTTGCTACCCCTACACTCGTCTCTCCTTCATAACACCTGCTACACACCATCCGTCCACCCACCCAAACTTCGGTCTACCTCAAGGCCTAGGTCCACTCTCCTACTACTGGATCACCCTCTGTGCCAATATCCCATCATCCAACCTCGCCATGGTCCCGAACCATCTCAAAACACGCGAACTGCCTGTCCTCTAACTTCTTCACCATCCCTGTTCTAATTCGAACCACTTTAATATTGATCCTGTCTATCGGCGTCACTCCAGCCATTCCCATAAATTATTGCACCTCGAAAACGTTTGACCATCTTATTTTTTCTGCTGTCACTCCCCAAGTCTCAGCTTTGTAGAACACAGTTGGGACAACTACCCCCTAATACAACCCTTGCTTAGCTTCCATCCCCAACGTCCTACAGCTCATTACACTCTTCAGTGCACCCAACACTTTGCACAATTCATCACTCGCAACTTCACCTCAATTTCCACTGATTCAGTCTTCTCCACATGGCGCACGAGCCTTCCTCCAATAACTCTCCATTTATGAGGACACCAATTCTGTTTGCATTGGCTCATCAAACATCTCATTACTTTACTTTTACAGATACAGACACTAGGCCGCATCACCCAGAAACAGGGGTGGCTGACGGCAAGGCGCACCTCACACCCTCATACGCTCACACTCACACAACTTAGTCCTTTTGTGCTAAAGGGTCCGGCCGGTAGCCACTCAACATACACTTAGGGTCACTAGTGCAGTCCGAGGATCCGTCGTCAGCAGCAGGGCCCGAGTTTTCACTGGTTTACCCCCGCCGCGTCATAATGAACGCCCCCCCCCCCCCACCCACGACCATCCCAACAGCGGGATGCCAAGGGCGGGAAAGCACATCAGAGAAAGCGTCAAAATCAACCATTCACAACTATTCTCCGCTCACGCCTGTTCATTGCATGCTCTCTCGCCACCTCCACATTCATGTCTTCCCTTCCCAACGCCTGCTTCACACCATCCATCTACCCAAACTTTGGTCTACCTCTAGGCCTGTGACCACTCGTCTCCGCATTCATCACCCTTTTCACCAATCTCCCTTCATCCAGCCTCTCCATGTGCCCGAACCATCTAAGCACACGCGAATCCATTCTGTCCTCAAACTTCTTCACCATCCCTGTTCTAATTCGAACCACGTCGTTGGTGATCCGGTCTCTCAGCGTGACTCCAGCCATGCTCCTCAAACATTTCATCTCGAAAACATTCAACCTTCTTCTCTCCTCTGCTCTCACCCCCCCCCCACGTCTCAGCTCCGTAGAGCACAGTTGGGACAACAACACCCTCATACAGCCCTCTCTTTGCTTCCATCCTCAACGTCCTACAGCTCATTACACTCTTCATTGCACCCAACACCTTACATCCCTCATTCACTCGCGCCATCAATTCAGTTTCCACTAGTTCAGTTTTCTCCACATGGGAGCCCAGATACTTAAAACACTAAACTTCCTCCAAGAGCTCTCCATTTAGGGTGACACTAATTTTGCTCGCATCGACAGTCCTCGAGCAGCTCATTACTTTACTCTTACCTACGTTCACTTGAAGCTTCCTCCTCTCACACACTCCACCAAACTCAGACACTAGCCTACATAGCTTCTCCTCTGAATCCGCAACCAGAACGTATCATCAGCAAATTGCAACTGGCTCAACTGCCAACATAGGAACTCAGAATCACTTTCAACAGATTCAACATAATCACTTTCAACACTTTACAAACACAACACCCTCTACAGCGCTTCCCTGTCGTAGGGCAGGGTCAACAGGGAAACAAAATCAAGAGCTGCTACAATTGTAACCCAAGGCACATATTTAGCAGGCGCCTTAGGTTAAAGGAAATTTGTTAATAGGTAAATATAATGAAGAAACAGACAATGCTTTCTCATCAGATATTAGGAACCTTTCATGTAGCTACATCTCTAACATTGAACACAGCTTTTGAGGAAGTATAAATTAACATTTATTACAGTTCCAATGAAGAGCAATTTTTTTGTCACTGATGAAGTTGCTGCATTAGGTATCCATTTCCTGAAACAAATTTCTGGATTTATTTCGATCCATTATTTTGCCGCGCTTGTGCTGTCTGACGTGCAGTGGCATTTGTGTCCCCTGTCATGCTCTGCACTCTGGCTTAGCTTGGGTGCGGGGCAGTCTTGATGCAACCAGAGGGAGTGGCCAAGGTGAGTAAGATCATTCATGATTTCTGTGAATCTTTCAATTGATACTGTGCTCGACCATGTTGAGACTCAAGCAGGTGTCACTCACTCTGTATCCAAATGTTTTGTCTCATCTTCAATTTACCTTGCCTCTGTCACTATATAATAGAGCCAAGTACTAGTGCTTGACATACAAAATTAGTGTTAGGTAATATTTGTCTCACCTAAATTGACGCACAACAAAAAAGCAAAAAATAATTAAGTATAGCCCAGTGACCTGCAATGCAGGTCTGCTCCACCCAGATCTTCTGCACTGATTTGCTCCCCAGTGGCAGCAGCCACAAGAGGAGGCCCTGCCAGAAAGATGGTCCCTTGGCGCCGCACGATAACACTCTCGTCAGACATGGCGGGTACGTAGGCTCCGCCCGCCGTACAGGAGCCGAGCACCACAGCCACCTGCTCCAGCCACATGTGCATTAAAAAATAGCACCAAACGCCTGACTTTGAAACCTCTGAAATATGCATCAACTTGAAATAATAGCAAACAATAGTATTTGATCACGCATGTTCTGAAACTGAATGTACAGTCAACAGCCACAGGAGCAAACTAAAATTCATACTACAGGAAGATAAGATAATCAGGATGTTGCAAGTGATAAGCTTTCCATGTCACATCCACAATTTAATCAATTATATATAGCTATTTTGGCACAAAAAATTTGTGAAAAAAAAATTCAGATATTTACAGATGAAAACCTAAAAAAATTGTAACTAATGAATGTTCTCCAAATTCAATTACAAATAACAACCACCCAGTAGCCAGCTACTGAGATTTTTGTGTCTGTTAGCTGATTTTGTAACACACATTCCACTTACCTGTGAAATTCCTTTAGAAGACATTTTAGCTTGATTGTAGAATATTTTTCCAAAGTGTTCTCTGTCAGGAAAGACATCTGCTTGTCTTGGGAGGTTGGCACCCCCAGAGTCCACAAGGTAGATACAGGGAAGGTTATTCTCCAGTGCAATTTCCTGTGCACGCAAGTGTTTCTTGACCGTGATGGGGTAGTAGCTGCCTCCTTTAACGGTGGCATCATTAGCCACAATCATACACTCCGTGCTGTTGGCAATTGCAATAAGACTTAGTTAATTATGCTATGTTTTTAGTGCCTAAAAGAATTTGGATAAACCTAATGTTATTAGAGATGGGCATTATAATTTAATTACACATTGAATGGTAGGCATGGCATAAGGAAAACATTGCAATAGAGGATTTAGCTAAGAGCTATCAAACAATGCAAACTACCGAGTGGAGTGTGTTCCAAATCAGGATACAGGCAAAATCTAACTTGTCAATGTGCTCAGACACTTATTTGTTGTCCTGGTACCATCACTGACTTTTTATCAGAACAGGTCAATCTCAAGGTTTCCTGTATAGCTACCTTTCAAGGTGTTGCAGACAATTGCATTTACCAAATTAGTGAATCAAACACAAGGAGCAGTACTATAGCTAATAAATAGAGCAAAAACATTTATCTGCGTAATATATCACATTCAAGTAGCTTTTACATCTCACTGATTAGGTGCACCTCAATTTCTATTTTTATCAACCGTATCAGCTGGAAAAACAAAATTGTATTCATACATAGCTACATACTTTCAATTAGGCACCTACATGCTATCAATTTGACTTTTAAATGATTAGAAATAAGGAGGGGAGGCAGGGAATCACCAAGTCTGGTGCAGAGAATCACCCTAATTAGAGGGCATGACTTACCTCATGGTCTTTCGTGAATAAATTTTTTGGAATGACAATAGTATGTTGAAATATTAAGAAAGGTAAGAATGGCTACTAGTGGAATAATATTGTGACTTTCTTTTATTAAAATGTATCAGGCTCCTCTAGTCTGAACATGGTCTTAGGTAGGATAGTAGATAGCTGTACTAAATTTTAAATTTTGCCAACTCACCCTCGTATTCTACCAATGCCAGTGATGATGCCTCCAGCAGGCACCTCCTCCTTGCCGTACATCTCATAGGCCGCAAGCTGTGATAACTCCAGAAATGGTGTGGACGGGTCCACCAACAAATTGATGCGGTCACGCGCCACAAGTTTACCTTGGGACAATAGTGTTTTTTTAGTTCCTCATCCAATAAATAGTGGAAGTGTAGGTACAAACGCCTTTTTCTCTGTAGCAATGTTTTGACTACTTTCAAGCTGTGGGCTGCAGAATTTTCATAGCTACTCACTCTCTACATTTTAATATGGTAGTAGCTAAATGAAGTTGTTTCCAAGCAGTGATACACTGATAGGGGAGGTTAGGTATTTCGCATATCCATTTGTTAGAAAATGACCAATATATTTTGCTTGAACAACATCAAGAAGAGATTCTTTGGAGCACACGATGTGTTTAGTTGTGGAGTCTGATTCCCTGGCTGCATTCAAGGGGTTGCTTGCAGAGTTTCTGGGTGATGTTCTGTTAGAGTTTATTTAGGTTTGGGGAGGTCCTTCTTTAACATGCTGGTATCTTAGCTTTGGGATTGACCTGCCGGATGTGCCATCTCCTTGTAGGTGGTTTTGCCATCTTTTTTTTTGGTGAGTGGGTGGTGAGTGTTTCTGTGTCTTGGTGTTGTTGTGGTGGTGGGTTGTGATGCGGAGGTGCAAGTGTGTGTGTGTGTGTGTGTGTGCCTGAGAGGGTTGCATCTGCATTTTCTCACCTTGGTTGCCTCATGACCACCACACAACCCAGCATGGCCAGAGTGCAGAGCATGACAGGAGGCACAAATGCTACAGCACGCCAGACTGCCAAAGACTGGCAAAATAATGGAGCAAAAAAACAAACTGGAAATTTATGCTACAGGCAACTGATCTTACAGCAATTCTGTTAGTCACAAAATAAAACATATGCATGCATGCATGCATGCATGCATGCATGCATCCATCCATACATGCATACATGCATACATGCATACATGCATACATGCATACATGCATACATGCATACATGCATACATGCATACATGCATGCATACATGCATGCATACATACATGCATACATGCATACATGCATACATACATACATACATGCATACATACATACATACATACATACATACATTACATTACATTACATTACACTACATACATTACATTACACTACATACATTACATACATACATTACATACATACATTACATACATACATTACATACATACATTACATACATACATTACATACATACATTACATACATACATACATACATACATACATACATACATACATACATACACATACATACACACATACATACACACATACACACACATACATACACACACACATACATACACATACACACATACACACATACACACATACATACATACATACATACATAGATACATACATACATACATACATACATACATACATA
>SDVV010013739.1:0-15021 GCA_016164225.1 Gammarus roeselii | reverse complement strand
ATATATGTGTGTGGATAGTTTCATCGAGATAATACAAATCAATCCTCTGAAATTAGCTGTGAGACATAAGTAAATTGGATAAAAGATATCTAAATAATCCATTTAAACAACGAAGGTAATATAGTGTACAAAGAAAGTGGCGTGGTATTTTTGTTTAGTGTAGGATTCTTCTGTATGATTTGTATTGCCTCCATTAGTCGGAGGGAGTGAGGATCTTCTGCGTTGTCAATGATACAGAAGTCAGTTGTGTGTATTGGATGGTCGTGTTCGCGTGAGTGATCCCGAATAGATGATCCGCTGGGTTTTGAAATTGGTCTGAACGTTCGGAAAGAATTACCTAAATAATCTTGTATTCTAGAGAAGAATATCGTTCGGTTGAACCGATGTATCCAGCATTACAGCTGGTACAAGTGAATTGGTAAACGATGTCCGATCAAATCTTTTCTGGAATTTTATATTTTGTAGGTGAAAAGTGATTTTGTTCTGTAAATATTAACGAAATTAAATTGTAGTCATCGTAGGGGAGGTTTTCTTTTGACACTCTTTGAATTTCGTTTCGTATTTTGAACGTTTGGGTTTCAAAAAAAGAGGACCTTTACGTTCTTCATCAGTTTCCCGACAGTGCTTATTTTAGGCACTTTGCTGCACATACTTTCTAGGAAAGTTTACAACACAGATTCGAAAAAAGTCAGCGAGAATTTGTTAATAGCAAAATAATTTATCAGGCGTACGATTTCACCGTGTAGTAGTTGATAACTTGAACAAATTTTATGAGCTCGTTCAATCAGTGTTTTAATTAATTATTTTTTTAAATGGTTGACGTGTAACCGAGAAAATTAATTCCAAGTCCCGTGAAGGTAGCTTTTCGGTTAGTACAGTGTCTGGCATATTGAATATGACTTCATCCGGAGTTATTCCGGCATTGATGTCAACCCCGAGAATTTGTAATTTCCTTGGATGTGTCCTCTTAATGTTGATGATTCTCCTTGATATGTTGGCGTCTATACGATGGTAAGACATTTGTAATTAAAGAATGATACGACCTGAATAAACGGCGCCAGTAAGGTGTCCTTCTGGTATCGGTGGTTATCAAGCTTTTCCTTATATTTTCGTATTTCAAGTTGTAGAATTCTCAGCTACATTTTCTTGTAGTAGCGAGAGTTGTGAAAATTTGTAACGTTTACTCATAGGTAAAGGAATTTTGGAGCAATTTTGTACTCGTAGCAATCAACCTTAGGAAAACACATTCAAGGAAATAACTGAATCTCGGGGTTGACATCAATGACAGAATAACTTCGCATGAAGTCATATTCAATCTGACTGACACTGTACTAACCGAAAAACCGGAGCACGCATTGAGTTTTGGATTAGATTTCTACATCAATAACAAAATTAACATAGTGAAGCATTTTGTCTCATTTGAAAAGCTGTTTCATAAGGTTCGCGAACTTTCTAACTCTACCCTGCCCATTCAGCAAGTCATCAATAATGTATCAGTTATTGCCAATAATAGTTATCAAAAATTTTGCCGAATGACTCCTGAATTTCCGTTGCGTTTTGCCGAGTCCACTCTCACTGCACTGGAAGAACTTCGTAGTAAAACTGAGATAGTTATTTTGAAGCCCGATAAAGAAAACGGCGTAGTGATTATGAATAAGCACGATTGCATCAGGAAAATGAAACCAATCACCAAATTTCGCAAACTGGACATTGCCGTTTACCAACATATTTTGAAATTGGAGGATAAGTTAAGCCAAATGAAACATAAAATCGGCCATTCAACGTACAGCCAGTTGTTCGCCACAGGATCATCACCCGGAATAACTTACGTACTTCTCAAGGTTTACAAGATCGGGAACCCAATGAGGTCCATCATTTCATCGATCATGACATTTAATTACAAAATAGTGAAATTTCTCGTTTCCATCATTTCCGAACGACAAAAAATCAATACACCATCGAAAATGTCTATACCTTCGTTGAACGACTAGGAGCGATCAACTTGGAGGGATGTATATGAGTAATTATAAGTACTCCGAAGCAGCTCAAGAGATAGGTACTCCGAAACAGCCCAATTGTACCACTTGCTGGAACAATTGGGAGTCGAACAGAAACACTGATTCAGATGATACCAAATTCAGTACAGTTTTGAATTTCACTCGATCGAAAAGTGGTTCTTCCAATGGATTCTCGAAAGTTTTGTTGCAAATGATATACACCGTCTCGCGCAAGGGAATGATTGTCAATAGAGATTTGACATTCAGTTTGGCCATATAAGTAGTTATAAGTACTCCGAAACAGCGCTGGAAATGGGTGCCCCGAAACAGCGCTGGAGATAGGTACTCCGAAACGGTCCTGGAGATAGGTACTCCGAAACGTGCCCTGGAGATGGGCGGTGCGAAACAGCCCGGGAGATATGGGGGCCGAAATCGCCCTGGAGCTTGTTGGTTTTGCTTATGATTATTGATGGTATGTCAATAGGTATTGTAAACGGTAAGTATTATTGCATGAATTTATGTTATAGTTTCTTCAATTGGTATAATCGCAAGAAATGTTAGCCTGGTACATTGCAGGTTGACTGTAGGTGCAGGAATTGATTCTTTTTTAATAGTATTGTTGTATTTATATATCGTTTCATTTAGTGTCGCAGGTACCGTTGTTATTTCAATGGGGTTGCATTGCCTGAACATTATCTTATTTAAGGTGTTATTTACTGATGTAGATACCGTTGTGATAGGATTTCGTTGCTCGATCATTAACAAGCCTAGGTTTGACAACAGGTTCTTTATAAGTGAATGCAATATTTTGTAGGATCTATTATTATAGAGCCAAAGTATAATAGCGGATTAAGTCCAGCCTATTTTGCATTGTATGTGTATATATTTTTCAGTTACGTCTGTATACACGTCGTCATTTTAGATTCAAATAGAATACCCTGCATTTTTACGTTCATGCATTTTCAATCCGTATGACTGTGGACAATGAAACATACATGTTCAAGTTTATATGTATTTATTTACTACATAGTTACATAATACCATAGTTACATAGGAAGATTTACATATTAGAAACACTTAGGGAATACAACCTGAAGACGTGGATATGCTTTCGTCATAACACGAGTACACTCACCATAGTCAACCTCACCCGGCTAACGTCTCTTCCAAGTTAAATCCATATTTACATTAGTATCATCATATACGACACCTCGCTTCCTCATTTTAGCGACGGTAGGTTCAACTCCAATGAATTTTTTGGGAATATCAGGAAGGCCACAAGCAAGAACTGTGCATGCATCGACATAGTAGCGCTTATTTTCGAACTTACTGAGACAATTTGTAATAGTGCGTACAGTTTGATGCTGGAATACTTGTTCGCGAATATTGTGTATGGTCTCAAAGTGTATGTATGTTTTCTAGTAATGGAAGTTTCTGTATTGTTCATGTCATATTTTGGCCTGTGTTTGGTAATTGACACCCTTAGCAGCTGATCTTGTGGCGTCGGACTCGAGCAACATACTGTAACACTTTGGTTGCAAGCAAATGATTTCACTCGGGTAGTCGTTGGCTGTTTCGCTTTTCAGTAGTTCCAGCTGTCCTTTCTTTGTTTCATCGTACAAGGGATGATTTTTGGGGTAGTTTGAGAAGCTCGTGTATTCAGCAAAAGAAGGTTTACGCATTTCCGTCTCAAAGTCATCTACACCTTTGAACTGGAGCAGTAACGAGTCTGTGTTCGAGTAGATGAGCGAGACGTCGTCACCGAATTTGTGTTTCAGAGTGTCATAAAAGAAGCTGTTGACTTTCGCTTTACATTTTTCAAGCACGTAGAACCCAACTTGGAGTGGGCGTTCCCTTCGGATATTTTTCTTCTTGAGGATCCTGATGACTGTTTCGGGGCCGATTGCGTAGTAGTTTTTCAGGAGGGGGCTGGCAGCATGTTTTCGGAACTCGTTAGCTGTGCATACGACCTCTTCCTCCAGACTTTTGTTGAGTGGGTTGAACAAAAGTATCCCGTATTTACTATTTGATAAAAATTTATTTAGGGACTTTTCGAATGAGTTCGTAGACTCTTGACGTTTTTGGATATTTTTCATAATGAAGGATTTGACGACAGGTTCCTGTTATATTCGAAAAATTCGATGAGCCTTGGTGATTTTCAATCCTTGCCTGAGGAGTACTTGCAATAATTATAAGGCCACGATGTAGTCAGTTTGAGGTAGATGACTAGCAACCAGCTTACAATCTGCTCGTTTTCTGTTTATGAGATGTTCCGAGCCTGCCAAGAGATTTTTTGTGAAGGGGGAACATCGTCCAAGCTGACTTCTTTGTGATGTAGCAGTAGGGGCAGCTCACCATTGATGAATACTCGAGGAGAGAGTGTGCATAACCAAGACAAGCAGCAAGTGACGCGATTACTTGCTCGACACCTGGTTTAATGCCTGCTCAACCCTAAATGCCTGCTCAACCCCCAATGCATACACCCCGAAAAAGGTTACTGCAAGCAAAAAAACTACAACCCCAATAAAAGTTGTAGCATGCAAAAAGATATAAAGGCTGCAAATGCGGAAGCTAGCGCAAAACGCACTGCCCCCATTCCGGAACAACACTCACGGAGTTCAGCCTACTGTTGATCCGTCTTTAGCGCCGACTACTGTTAGCATAGGTCAATCGATGCTACATAGTACTGATCCGTCTTCGATTTGCCTTCGACAGCTAGATCGGACCCGCCCTCAAGTCGGACTAGCGCTGCATCATCGAGTACTACGCCATCCTTGTCGTTGGATGCACCCATGTCTTCTGATGACACATCTTTGCTTCAGGGTCCGTCTACTGTCGAATCAGAACCACGTTCGGATAATACTCAGGATCAATCTGCTCCGTTGCGTGAGCCTATATTTTATCCGCCTACCTCTATAGGTATTTTGCAAAACAATTTTGTCCCTTCAACACTTATTCCATACACTGAACATATCAATATATCCACACTGATTACATTACAGAGTGAAGAATTAGTGCAACGCACTAAATCTAAATTAGGGACATTCTAAAGACTCCAATGCATCCTGAATGTTAAAATGAGAAAACAAGTTGAGGATGCATCTGCAGATGACAAGGACTAGGTGATAAACACATGAGCGATCCAGCTGACAAAAAACGTGCTTTTGGGTAAATTGATTGAGGATCTCGGGGCAGATATACAAAATAAATTCGAAAAACAGGAGCGAGAAGGTAGTGACTGGAGCATTAATACAGTAACCAGTGTTAAGCCAAAATTGTACAAGAGAGGGGTTAACGGAACACAACGTCTTGACGACTATGTTCTTTGGCCCAAAAAATGTCCTGGCGGGTAATATATTAAAAACATAAAGACACACAATAATAATTATGTGCTCACAAGCCTCATCGCATATTTCGACTTGAAACACCATACAAACCTCTCAAAAAAGACGGGAATCAGATTTTACTTATCCCACGCACAGAGACACATACTTCAATTTTCCAAACCTTGCCATGGACAAACCTGTTGCCTTAGCGGACTTACCTCTTATAGAAAGAGATTGTGAAGTTAACATCAGACTCTATCAGCTCACAAAAGAAAAGGTTGGTTATGGTCTGGTCAGTTTATACAGAGGCAGTTTAGAAGCCAGTAAGGAGCGCACTATCCACCATGTGCAAATCTTAGATGCCAAACATGTAGCTCTCACACCGTATTTCTATACATTTATGAAAACCTTTAGAAAAACGAGACTAAGAGAGAACTTTTTTGGCCATTTTGTATGCAGAACTTGAATGCGAGCAAAAAAGCTGAACACGTAAAATTATTTTCGTCCAGGAAAGGCTAAGTAAATATCGTCCAGTAAATGTCGAAATGTACCAATTCTCACCCATGAAACCACCCGTTGTTTGTTATTATGACTGAATCTGTGCTGGATCCTAAACCACAGGGAAAAAATGCAGTCATCATACACAAGTTGTTCATGTACAGTTATACTTTAATTGATAAAGACGGTAAAAATTTAAGGCATAAAGTAGTCGATTCGACTTCAGATCCGCTTGAAGAGATGGCGACACATCTTGCCAAGAATATGTTGCTGGATTATAATGATTATATGCCTACTTTACCAATGTTCCCCGAACGCGTCCTCACAAAACAAGACTTTAAAAAATATTGCGTAAGCAAAACATGTGAGTGCTGCGGAGACACGTATGGAGAAAAGGGTGAGAAAAAAAATTAGCCACCATAATCATTACATCGAGGGCGTCTTCAGACCTATAAAAAGAAGTGATATGTGGCATTTATATAGGGGCTCTGTGTTCGAATTGCAATAATAGGATCACAGAGAAACTCAAATTCATGCCTTGTATAGCTCATAATGCATCAGCCTATGTCAAGAGCTTTATATTGAGAGGATTGAACTTCACTAACTTCTCGATTATCCGTGTGTTGCCGAAACAGCCAGACAAGATGTTCAGTAGCTCTGTCTCCTTGAACAATGCCACGAGCAGGTACGGTGTCAAGTTTATCGACTCATACTCATTCCTAAACTCAAGTTTAGATAGTCTTGCTATAAAATCTTATAGATAGTGGCCATGCCATGCCGCTCCTAAAACCTCATCTCACAAGCCTAGCCTACAGTGACGAGGTTCTAAACCTCGCTACTCGAAGAGGACATTTCTGCTATGAGGTCATCACATCGGATTCTGTGCTAGATCAAACAGACATCCCATCGCAACAAGATTTTCACAGTCAACTTCTAGTGATTGAAAAGTGGCAGACAGCCAATTGCAAGACCCTTCGTGAATACGTGATCATCTACCTAGTGATAGACACGTTGCTACTAGCCGAACTCATTCAAAAATTTAGGGAGACCATGACACGCGCCTACACTCTAGATCCCGTTCATTTTGTGAGCGCCTCGGCTTCACAATGCAAGCCGCCCTCTACACAGGCAAGATGAAACTGGAGTTGGTCAAAGATATCGATCTACTCCACTTGATTATCAAAAATACACGAGGCGGATTTGTGACGTTGACGAAAATTCTTACCAAGATTAACAATCCCCGTTGCAAAAACTTTGACCCTAAACTATCGGTGTCTTCAGCAGCAATGTGGAACTTTGACAGTCTTTATGGTGGATGCTTGAGTGACCCCCTTATCATTGGTCAAATCCACGAGCTCACACCCGAAGAAATTCAAGCATTTTTCTTGGTAAACGCAGACTGTTCTGGCGAGTTCACGTACATTGTCTCTATCGATGCCCAAGTTAGCGACGACGTTGCACGGGAAACAGGCGAGCTGCCACTTCTGCTACATCCCGAAGAAGTCAGCTTGGATGATGTTTCCCTTATCACAAAAAATTTCTTTGCAGGCTCGGAACATCTCAAAAACAGAAAATGAGCAGATTGTTAGCTTGTTGCTAATCATCTACCTCAAACTGACTACCTCGTGGCCCTGGAATTATTGCAAGTACTTCTCAGGCATGGATTGCAAGTCATCAAGGTTTATCGAATTTTTCGAATAAAACAGCAACCTGTCTTCAAATCATTCATTATGAAAAATATCGAAAAACGTCATGAGTCTACGAACTCCTTCGAAAAGTCACTTTATTAGATTTTATCAAATAGTATATACGGGAAGCTTTTGTTCAATTCACTCAACAGAAGTCTGGAGGCAAAGGTCGTGTGCACAGCTAACGAGTTCCGAAAACACGCTGCCAGCCCCCTCCTGAAAAACTGCTTTGCAATCGGCCCCGAAACAGTCATCAAGATTCTCAAGCAGAATAATATCCGAATGGTACACCCACTCTAAGTTGGGTTCAACGTGCCTGAAAAAAACAAAGCAAAGTCTACAGCTAGTTTTATGACACTCTGAAACCCAAATACGCTGACTATGTCTCGCTCATCTACTCGGACACAGACTCGCTACTGCTCCAGTTCAAAGGTGTGGATGACATTGAGGTGGAAATGCGTAAACCTCATCTTGCTGGATGCATGGACTTCTCCAACTACCCAAAAAATCATCCCTTGTACGATGAAACAGAGAAAGGACAGCTGGGAATACTGATAAGCGAAACAGTCAACGACAGCCTAGAGAAATCATTTGCTTGCAACCAAAGTGTTACAGTACGTTACTCGAGCCCGACGTCACAAAATCAGCTGGGAAGAGGGTCAATTACCAGACACAAGCCAAAATCAGACATGAACAATACAGAGACATCCGTAACCCAAACACATACACACACACACACTTTGAGAGCATACACAACCTTCCCGCACAAGCATGCCAGCTTCAAACTGTACGCACTATTAAAAATTGTCTCAGAAAGTTAAAAAAAAAAATACCGTGTCGATGCGTGCACAACTCTTGCGTATGGGAATGCTGATATTCCCAAAAAATCCATTGGAGTTGAATCTACCGTCACTAAAAAGAGGAAGCGATGTGTCGTGGATGATGATACTAATGTAAACATGGATTTAATTTGGAAGAGACGAATGCCGGGCGAGGCTGTCTTTGGTGAGTGTACGCGCGTAATGACGAAAGCACATTCACGTCTTCAGGTTTTATTCTACAAATGTTCCTTATAAGTAAATCTTCCTATGTAACCATGCTACTATGTAACTTTGTATTAAATGAATATAAATATATAAACTTGAACATGTATGTTTCATTGTTTACAGTCATACAGATTGATAATATGTGAACGTAAAAATGTATGGGTATTCTACTTGAATCCAAAATAACGATGTGTATACTGACGTAACTGTGAATAATATATACATACATACATTATCATAAGCGGCTGGATGTAATCCACTATTGTGGATTCGGCTCTATAATTATAAAGATCCTTCATAATATTGCATTCACTTATAAAGGACCTGTTGTCAAACCTAGGTATGTCTATGATCGAGTAATGCAATCTATTACAACGGTATCTACATCATTAGGTAACACCCTAAATAAGATAATATTCGAGCAATACAAACCCATTGAAATAACAACGGTACCTGCGGCACTAATAAATCGATTTATAAATACAACAATACTATTAATACAGAGTTAAATACCACACATACAGTCAACCTGTCATGTACCAGGCTAATAGTTCTTGCAGATATGCCAAATAAAGACACTATAACATCAATTCATACAATAATTCTTACCGTTTACAATACCTATTGACATACCATCAATAATCATGAACAATAACCAACAAGCTCCAGGGCGATTTCGGCCCCCATATCTCCCGGGCTGTTTCGCACCGCCCATCTCCAGAGCACGTTTCGGAGTACCTATCTCCAGGACCGTTTCGGAGTACCTATCTCCAGCGCTGTTTCGGGGCACCCATCTCCAGTGCTGTTTCGGAGTACTTATAACTACTTATATGGCCAAACTGAATGTCAAATCTCTATTTACAATCATTCCCTTGCGCGAGACGGTGTATATCATTTGCAACAAAATTTTCGAGAATCCATTGGAAGAACCACTTTTCGATCGAGTGAAATTCAAAACTGTACTGAATTTGGTATCATCTGAATCAGTGTTTCTGTTCGATACCCAATTGTACCAGCAAGTGGATGGAGGGGCAATGAGCCTACCTCTTGCTCCAAGCCTTGCAAATGCTTTCATGTGTCACCACGAAGTTAACTTGCCCATGGATTTCAAGCCCTTGTACTACCGACGCTATGTGGACGACACTTCTGTTCTGTTCAAATCAGAAGCACACGCTGAACAATTCCAACTCTATTTGCACCATCAACACCCAAGTATCGAGTTCACACTAGAAAAGGAGGAAAATAATTCAATAGCTTGCCTAGACATTCTGATAACGAAAACTGGTAGCACCTTCTCGTATTCAGTTTTTAGAAAAGCTTCCTTCACGGGACTAAGAATGAACTTTTCAGTTACACGTCATCCATCTTCTAAATTAATACAATCAAAATACTGATTGAATGAGCTTATAAAAATTGTTCAGGTTATTAACTGCAACACGGTGAAATCTATTGCTATTAACAAATTCTCGCTGACCCTTTTCGAATGTGTGTTGTCAACTTTCCCAGGAAGTAAATACACTGACGTGCCTAAAATAAGCACTGTCGGGAAACTGACCACGAGAGTAAAGTTCCCCTATTATGAACGCCAAACATTCAAAATACGGAAAGAAATTCAAAAAATGTTAGAAGAGAACGTCCCCTACGCTGACTTTTATTTTATTTTTGGTAATACTTACAGAACAAAATAACTTTTTACGTATATGTAAACAATTTCCAGCTGTAATGTTCCAGCTGTAATGCTGGATACATCGGTTCAAGCGAACTACTTTTCTTTCAAATAATCCAAGAACATTAAACGTAATTTTTTTCGAACTTTCAGACCAATTTCAAAACCCAACAAATCATCGATTCGGGATCAATCACTTAAACACGACCATCCTGTACGCACAACTGACTTCTGTATCATTGACAACACACAAGATCCTCACACCCTCCGACTAACGGAGGCAATACAATTCAAATTATGGATTTTTTTGGAGGACACTCTCCATTCTCAATTGTTCATTATGTCATGTCGAAAAAAGTGTCACATTCAACTGATTATTTATACACAATTCAGTAAAATGAGTTAGGCCAACTGATTTTCAAGTACTCATATATTGAACTTACATACGCTATATTTTCAATACCAGAGGGAGTTTCGATCGATTCCTCATGTACTAGATGACTGCAGTCTAGGCAGACGAATATAAAGCTCGTTCAAAGATTTGGTGATCGTTTGGCTTCGTTCACTTTGTGTTCACGTAGAAGGTATAATGCAATATTCAGTGGATGGCAGAACGGTAAAATGGTATTTGTTGTCCAATTGAAAGTTGGACAAATTTGCACTTATGATTAGTCAACGACTGCACAATAAAAAATGCAGACTTCGTTGATAACAAAAAAATATGTTTATGGAAAATAAAAATAAACAATCATGAGAAGTGTTTTTTTATTTAATCAACCCTGGACGTACAGGAGGCGAAAAAAATATAACTGATATTACCGACAACATTCTCTGTCTCTCGAATCTGTAAAGTATTTATGTAATCCACAGGTAGCTGATAAGATCTCTGTCCTGAAACTAAACTGACCTCTATTCGAGCCCCGCCGGATGCAATTTTTTTTGGCCAAGTTTCAACGTTTGTGTAAACACAACACAATCAGAAAGATATGTTACTACAGCGTTCAAAAGATATGTAAATTCCATTAAAAAATGAGGCGAAACCATGAATTGCATATTAAATTAAGAAAAAATACTGATAAAACCTATGATTGATTGATTCAACTGGTGTGCAAGCTGGGGCGACCAACTTCTTTTCTGTGTTGATGTCAATTGGTAATCTGATCTACAATAGTTCAATATAAGATAAAATCAACACCTGGAACTACATTGTGACGGGTAAGATAACCACCAGAGAGATAGTAAAAATGATCAATTGGTACCAAGTAACTATAGGCTGACTATGCCGAATTCTTCGAAGAGAGTACAAATCAAATTAAACTCATCTTCAATCACGGAATAAACCGCCTCCAGTCAACTCAATAAGCCCCGTGGTCGATGAAGTGTGAACTACGGAAATGCTTCAAAATGCTTCACCGTTTTAGACATTGTGCAGTTGTTGGGAACTCAACTTGTTCCCATTGAAGACAACCTCATTTCCCACAGGCGTCTGGCGACTGTGGGTTCAGATACCAATGTTTAAATAGAGGCCAAGAAGCCTCTCCTATTTATCGTTAGTATAATAACATCGGAACATTGCACAAGCCCATGTTTCATTTTCCTTTTGATTAAATGCATACATCGCTATGAAGAAAACTTTTCGCACAGGAGAAACACAGGAGAATTACCCACATAGTGAAAGGAATACGGAAAAATCCAACCGAATATTCTTGATTTATTTGAAAGAGCTAGATTTGGTCATCTCTGCATATCTTGATTCCTTTTCACGGTTGATACTCCGACAACCCAGGCTGGAGTCCTTCAATCAGCAGTCGGTCGAGTGGAGAGTGTTGGCATGGGTCCTCATGAAAGCACGGACTTGACTCGTCGGGCCGCCAGCCAAAGCTTGGTCTGAACTTGATGCTTTGATTTGAAAAGGCGAAAATGTTCAGTGTCCGTCCAAGCCGAGACTGGCAACTGGCAGGCGGGACAGCGGCTGCGAGGGTAGGGAAACAATTAGGAGGAAAATGGTGAGAAAAAAATCATACTTCGGAGGATTCATGTGTGGCAGGCTGGGTAAGTGACGCTGGGGGAGGGGATGGGAGAGGACTCCGTGCCATGAGCTGGCTTATTGGCAGGTTTCAGCAACTTGGTTCAATGGTTTCTTCTATTCATCATCTCTGTATCAAAGGTATGAAGCCCTCCTCCTGCACCTAGCCAGCCCGTTTCACAGCGAGCAAACTAATCGTGGTGAAATTATCCAGGGCCGCATTCACTTTTAGGCCCCACTAACTCCAACCACGTGCGCTGTCTCTCGCCTCAGATGGCAGGGTAGCTACAATAGGAATATTGTATGATATCAAATGCTTCCGTCCCATATTTTTGAACCTAGCGTTTTTCAGATGCTTGAACACGCTAATGGTAAAACAATAATATTGATTACAACAGTCAAGTCTTTTGGAACTTACCTCTCCTGATAGCTGCGAACGTCAAACAACTTCTTGCCGCAGTCTGCACACACGAGGTGATGGCAAGTGTCAATTATTGCAAAATTACCATCCTCTTTCAACTCGTGGGCAAAGCATATTGGGCACACAGGGAAAGAGTTCGTCCCCAACAAGCTATGGACCGACGTTGTACGGTGTAGTTTGTTCCAGAGTGGAGAAGCCGTGTTCGAAGCCAAAGGATATTTCTCAAACTTTGTTCTATAGTCCAAAATATCAAGTATACTATGGCAAATTGATAGCACTCGACCAATATCTGTGGTTTGTTCTTCCAGACTTTTTTTAACATCACAGATTAGGAACACTGACACATACTTGGAATAGACTTTACGAACAAATTTGACCACATTCTTTGCAGTAATTTCAAGGTTGCGTGGACTGAACTTCAAAGTCATCAACTCGCTATCACTCAACTTTTGGAAAAGGATCATAAAAATATCCTTCAGCTGCTCAATTACGATGTTTACAAGTTTGCTATCCCAGACATGTTGTCGTGTGGGGTAATGCCTATCCTGCTTAAAGACGTAAGACTTTCCTTGAACTGTTTTAGTGAGTATGTGATTGAGCTTGGAAATGATGTTGTCAATGGAAAGATTATCAGCCTGTTTTGACAACTGGCACAAGTGCTGGTAGCAATCCGATGGCGATAGCTGCAGTTTGCCGACGGAGGAAGTCATCTGGAAAATATATTTATATAATAATATTGAATAAAACAATCTCATTACAATCACGTGAATCTGGCGTAATTCCTTCACTTTCCAATATACGATATTCCATTCGTCAACATGACTATGTGCCCATACTTTTATGAGTTTATTTCTTATAAACAATTTAATGGGTTGAAATTGAGAAGGATTTTCGCCAATTTCGCGATACTTCCAATTCTGCCGTGCACTGCCAACGCCGAAAAGACACATCAAGTGGTCCAAGAACCCTGTGGTTTCAAAAATTCAATCATGATAATAATGATTCTTTCTATTGAGGCAGCCAATGGTACAATGATGGATATACAGATCCAATGTTATAAGATATTTCTAGCGAAACGTTAATATTTCGCACCTTAAGAACAAAGGTGTAGGCAACAAGATTAACATACACGACATTGTCAAATAAGTTGGTGAAAAGCGTGTCCTCACATGCACAAATATACCTTTTATGTTTGCGTCCTACATGAGTACATACATAAAGAAACAATATACTGGAGAGGTTGAGTATGTATCTGCATATACCAAAGGCCACCTATCCACCAGCATGTACAGAGTCACAGTCTAATAAGATCTCTACAATTAACAAGCGGTTCCCTGTAGGTAAGAGGCATGTTGAGTTCAAACATTATTTCTATTGATATCGGGATCTTCCTGCCTTAGCAGTATTCTGTCCCATCTTTCCCTTAATACGGACAGTTCGTTACCCGTGCAATGGCATGCGGCCTCCAGGAAAGGATTATTAGAGTTTTCAATTCGTTCCTGCATGATGGCTGGATGCACTTCCCCTTGCTCGTATGTTTGAGCAGTCAACATCATATTCTGCAAGTACTAGGCTAACACTCGCTTTCTTGGGGTAACATTGCATGCTTCTTCATTGTATGCTCCTTGCAGTTTGCTCATTGCCAACCTTGTTAAATACACCAAAATGAGTTACAGTTGACAGGGTCACAGTACGTCATAAAAAGTTGCAGCTTAACATCCACAGTACAAAAGGTGAAATTATTAATCCGCTGAGTGAAAACAGGATATTATTATTAAGTGCCTTGAGTAAGAGAAACTCACATCTAACACTGTTCTGAACCACTTTTTTTATTAGCTTTGATGCAGCAGAAGCAATTAATATTGGTCTGAAGTTACCCATTATTGGTAGCACATTTTGTCTTCCATTTTATATCAAGATACACAACAACATCTATTGGTAATTTTAGGGAGTAATTGAATTGAAGAGAGGCAGTGAAAACATATACATGACATTGAGAAGTTGAACAGGACCATGCTTGAATACTTCCTCTGGTATATACCATAAATCCTTACAGCTGCAGCATATTTTAATTTCTTGACGCGGTCATAAATTCCTACCTATAGACATCATCATCATCATTTTCCCTATAAAGTGCCGCACTAACAAGAAGCGAGTCAGCGTCGCTAATGACATTGTTCATTGTATAATTTAACTGTCGCGCCACATATCAGCAATGAAAAGCGACACCTTTCTGTTATACACTTTTCGTCTCTTTCCAAAAGTCAATCATCTGCCCACTAACCAAATATCCTCATGATTCTTAGAGTAACGCAATGAATGTGTACCTTCGGGCATTGTTCAGCATATATAC
>SDVV010013738.1:0-15021 GCA_016164225.1 Gammarus roeselii | reverse complement strand
TTAAATATTTAAATATATATATATACATGCATATATATAAATATATATATATATATATTTATATATATGCATGAGAGAGAGAGAGAGAGATAGAGAGATAAAGAGGGAGAGCGAGATGGACGATGCAGAGAGGATAATACAAATAGCGGATAGGACCATATGTGCGAAATTTTGGCATGACAGAACTAATGTAAATATTGACAGAAGGGAGGGAAGCTAGGTCGCGATGCTGCTGCTACGTGGTCTGCTGCTAAAGGGTCAGGGAGATCTGCTGCTAAAAGGTCAGAGCTACCTCATCGAGGTATCCTCTACGGGATTACAATTAGTTATTACGAAGGGAAATTACTGGGGAGGGAATTCTCATGGTCGAACAAGCTTGGTCGTGTTTAGCAGACTACGTATTTATATAATTCTAGCAACTCAGTAACAGGGATACTGTCAACAATAACCTGGAGGGATGTTTAATCCAAAGGTGGAGGTGCCAGCGAACTAGAAAAGAACTCCTGGTCGGTTTAAACCTCAATTACATTATCATCAAGACTTGCGGTGACTCCTTGTTTACGATTAGTACCATGTCGTTTAGAATAATACAAAGTATGGGAATTGGGTCCGTGGCCTCTAACACCGTCGCTATATAAACCTATAGGAAACCAAACCAAGCACTACGACGGACGGATTCCATTTTTTATCTTGATGGGAAATATAATCTAATAGGGCAATATCGCACCGTTTCAGATCTTTGTGAAGGGAAAGCGCGAGAAGCGGTCACAAAAAATAAGGTAGATTTTATTTACTTACGCATCGATCTGACTGAGCCGAGGGCACCATAGAATACGCGTATGTGATGACCTTGCCCACCCTATACACCGCAAGCTGCGCTGAGCCGCAGACCCCATATTAATAATGATCATAAGGACACCTTCCCTAGCTATTGTTAGAGAGAGGCGAAAAAATGATACGACTCCGCTAACTTCTTAGGGATGGTGAAACGGTAACAGTCGTTCCCCATTAAAAAATGGGAGAATGTGTTGTTGTCGGATAGGAATGTAGGAAGAAACTTTATGGAACGACACAACATAGATAAAGGGATGAGATTGCAACACTGACGTACTCACACACACACAGACAGTATAGATAACATGTTGGCTCGATCTCCAATCGTGTGACAGGCAAAGTGTTAACTCGAAGATTGCTGAAGTTATTTTGAGAAATCTCAAGTGAATGTTGTTCAGCGACGGATAGTGCATAAAGGAAGTACATAAGTGTGCATTTATTTGAAAGAATGTTCAGTGCGTGCGTAATATGTCAATAGTTTAAAAGCTCTCCGTGTTTTAGTTATGAGCTCTTCATGGTGCTTTGTTGATTGAGTACTCATAAAGTTAAAGCCAAAGAAACATAAAAAAATTGGCCCACATGTTAAATTCTGTCTTTTTTGACTTCTTTTCTACACAGTAATGGAAATCTAGTTAAGGATTGTTTACTTTACCCATCTACCACTAGAAGCAAAAGTTTTGGGTATAAGTGTGTGTGTACCAAACATACAATATCTGTTACTAATATAATTAATCACACTTCAAAATACCCTCCTCATTTTTTTCTCGGATCTCAATATACGTTTCGCAACTTTTTGCACTTCTGAATACCTTCCTCACAGACTCTCAAGTATGCTCGTTCTCTCTTGCAACTTCTCATAAGACCGTTACATTCTTCACACTCAAAGCCACCCTCTCTTGCTCTCAGACAAACCACACTCATGGAGGACCAGAGAGGTCGCTGTTACGTGGACCAATGTTGTTGCTGGTACTGAAGGATACGTACCACTGGCCTCAGGTCGGGGTGGTACAGGATGTGGCCGTTATGGTTCACAATGAACGAGTACCCGTTAACGCCCAGCTGAAAAAAAAATGTTATATTAAAAGTGTGCCCAGTAGCAGTGTCAGTCTGTGATGCTGTATATGTTGGGTGACATAGCAGACGACTTTGAGATATCTTGCTGGTAGCACTGAGATACCACATTAGAACCCAATTGGAAACTGATGGACTTATTTCGTTCAACCATCAGGCTAAGATCACCCATGTATAACGTAGCTACCTTAAATGATTATTAATAAAAGCCACAGAGATTCGAGCTGCATACACTGCCGTGGAACCAAATGACCTGGTAATGCCACTAGAAGCCGTGCACGCTTGCTGAACAGGTACCTTCTTGCTTTCATGCTGATGAGTTCATAAAATTCCTTCGAAAGTGTGACCTTTATTATAGATTTTATGCGAGCTGAAATCTAAGAAACATGATTCGTAATGGCTATTTGTTGAGGTATGTTGACAAGCTGATGTTCGTGACGGATATCCCTTCTCTAACCTCAGCAGTGTCACTGAAAGCTCCCCTCATATATAGTTATATGTAGAAAACAATACAAGGTATCCTTGTTAGATATCGTTTCACTAACCTCACCTTATATAGCGGCAAGAAGAAAAAGGTACAAGATATCCTAGATGAACATCCTTTGATTTGATTTGATTCTCATTTCCACTAGAGTCTCAACGCGAGTCATAATAGGCTTCCTCGTAGGGCTCGATGATAATGGATTCCAGTAGGCTTACACGCCTCAGCGTGCAAAAAAACAACAACGCTGTTTAAGTTAGAAAAAAATTGAACATTTTAGCAATGTCAGACGCAATGTCAGGGGCCTCAAGCGGGTCCCAAAGTTTCTCGAAGGGGTTCCAAAGGGTCTCAGGGGTGTCCCAAAGGGCTCCGGAAGGGTCCAAGTGGGTCCCCCCCAAATCCTCCTGGTTTTGCAAGTCCCCCGGGTTCTTAAAACCCCCGGGTCCCTCGAGTCCCGCAGGTCCCACGAGTACCTCCCATTCCCGGGTCACCTAGTCTCAACCAGCCTTGGTTCGTCTCGACTCGTCGCTTCGCCAGTCGACTCGTCTCCCCTCGCCTCAACCTGCCTCGACTCGCCCCGTCCCCTCCACGCACAGTGTCATTCAAGGCATTCACTCTCTAAGATCAACATCAACATTATTTCACCATTTAGCTACCAAAACACCTAGCTGTACTTGGGCATTTATTAGGAACCGGTAGAGTGCAAATTCTCCCACCATAGGTTAGACTAGACTAACCAACACACCGCATAGTCCACCTAGAGCCCTTGCGGGCGTCTAACGATACATAATTACAAACCTTTTTCAAAATTGACCACCACGAAAAAAGGACACTGATAAATAATAAAGCCCACGAAATAAGAAATACTAAAATAAAGTGTTGATGATCTATAAAATGAATAATTATCAATCCACCCCAGGAACATCATTTTACTTACCTTAGTTGGGACATCTGAAACTCACCTTGTATGGAGGGACGAGCTTCTGAATCTCTTCAATAGGAACGTCAGTGCCCGCCACTCCTAGAAGGTTAGCTGTCTTCACCTAGACAGAGTACAGAGTAGCAAATATTCTGATTAGTTCAGCATTTGTTAGAACCAGTTTGGGCGGACGGCTCGGAAGTGGAGGGCGGGGACGCGGGAAAGGTTCAGAACCATCTCCAGAAAGATTGCAGTTTTACAGAGATTTTTTCCATTTGCAAGGGAGGAATTAAAAATGGTACTTTCACGTTTGGTTTGAAAAACATTGCGATTGAAGTGAACGGTGAAACACGTTGGAAGATATCCCTCAGAGTGATTACTTTTATTTAGATATTCAAAGGAAATAAACGAGTTAAGTGAGTAAAAATTGTGTATGTATATCCGCATGGGCCTATGTGTGTTCTCGGGTATAGTGGTATCCGAGAATCGTAACAACATTTCTCAGAAATGTTCGTTTGTATTGAATCTCAAATAAATCAATGTAGCTTCGTTATATTTTTTCTTCTTGAAATTTACAATGGTTAGTTGTGGGTGCATAGTTTGGATATGGAAGAAGTTAGTAGTAGCAATAATAATATACAGTTTCGAGGCATTGATAGAGGGAGGGTTTCTATCCAGAACCATTCAAGTTTCTAGATCAAAATAGTTATTTTTTTCTGGGAAGTTGCGTTAAAATCCGCAATGAGAGGGTGTCTTCAAAAGTTAGGGAATAGAACGAAATGGCGTAAAATTTCGAGACTTCAATCCAAAATTTCAAATGTGGGGCCACATTTGCAAATAGTTTAAAGGATTCAAAATGAATTACAAGGTGTTTTTATAACTTTCAAACATCACTTACATTAGTCATATAATAAGCAAAATATCACCAATATATAGAAATATATAAATATATATAATATCACGATAAATGTTACAGTACAGTACAATAGATCAAGATGTAATTGTCTCATTAATTCACATTCCAAATAACCCAAGAAATTGGTATAAACTAGGTCTAAATTCCGTGTAAACGTAGAAGCACTTCACAATGTCACAGGGGAAACCTCCACATTCAGAGGCTTTGCAGCTGGACATCTTTCTCAGGTAACTATGATGCTTAGCTTTAAGTGGCTAAGTAACGTACGTTGCAACGTACACTAGTGGGATTATAACGTACTTGTAGCGTGTACACGTGACATAGTAATGCACTTAAAACGTACACGAGAGACATTGAATCGTATTGTATCGCACATACGTGGCATTGTATCGTACTTGGACAATTTTGTCGCTGTAACGTACGTTACAATGCATGGCTTTATAACGTACTTTTAACGAATACGCGAGTCATTGTAACGTGCTTAGAACGAGTTACATGAAATTCATCAACTAAACATCTCGGACTTCTGCTTTTTTCATTCACTAAGTAAAACAATTCGAAATATGCTCTTCCACACAAATATATTTAGGTATTAAACAAAAATAGCGGAACAATGGTGATGAAAAACATGTTTTCGTATTAGGCTTTGTAGGGAGGGGAGACAACGGTCACTGGGTGGCAAACACTAACATTAGATCATCTATTGTAAAAAATCTATTGATATATATCACGTTATATGATCGTAAAGAAGGGAGCAAGTCTGGTTGTCACTGTACGGAGACACTAGAATGTCTAAGGCCATAAACAAAGATCAACGCCACTGATATGCTCTTGCCAAGGTTAGGGTCATTTCCAAAAGTGTTTCTTCAGAGATGGTTTGATCTTAGAGATGCAGAGAAACTACTTCGATATCATTGAGTGTCTTTGAAGTGCCAGTCACTGCGCGGTTGGAGAAAAAATGCTGCTACGTCACTACTTTCTCAAATGTTTGTAAGGAGAAAGGTATTGAAAAAGATTGAAGTGTGATCGTAGAAAAGCTGATTTAAAAAAATGCAAGTTCAAGTTAGTTATTGAAGAAAATTATTTTGAAGTCATTGATTGAAGATTTAAACTTTTTCCAATCTAGAAACATCATAGTACAACCTGCTGACATAGGGAGTGCGACGGTTGTAAAACAACATCCAAGTTAATTTCATTATAGAAAAACGACTTTAAATTTAGTACGTTTGTAGAAAACCACTTTCAACTATTCAAAAGATGCAACGATGATAGTTACATCTATTTTGTTTAAACTACCTTAGTGCGATAGTAATAATATAACAATATGTTTTTCTAATCGATGTAATCGCCAAGAAGTGCACTAAGATAAATGTCGGTTTTTGCCTAGCCTAGAGTCGATGGCTTTTTGAAGAGTCGCTTTATACAGGTTCTCAATGTGTTTCTTTCATAAGTCCTTGGAGCGAGATTACCTTACCAGAGCAAGATTTTTGTAACCACGACAGTGACTGTTTATTGGCAGTTGGAGAACATTTATTTGCCTGACTAAAGAATAAAGTTTTCATTAGGTTTCACGTGCACCGGAAAATTTTATGATGATTTGGTGAGTTGACCTCTGGCATGGGCGTTACGGTGGCGGCCATCTTTGTAATTTCCCTTTAGCGCTAGGAAACTCAATTAACATTATTATATGGAACACCAACAGACTGAAATGTATCGCAATAGCTGTACTCAACTAATTGCAGTTACAGTCCTAGCGTTACAGTTACAGCGTTAGAGTTACAACAACGACAAAACATATCACTTCACTACTTCAAACTTAACAGCTTTTCATTTCATCAACTTCACTGCTTTAGAATTAGCAACACCTCAGATTAAGAAAGAGCAGAAAGTATCTGGTTGTACTCAATTTTGAATAACAGTAGTTCGAACAAAAAATGATTTTTTTTCACACTTGGAATGCGCATTTCAGTCTGGGTGCCGCTTTAGTGGTCTATTCCAGCCTCTAAAGAGCGTATACAATAGAGATAGTATTATACGCATGATGCCTTTAATGGTTGGGTTCCACTTGCAATGCCAACCTGATATTTTAGTTTATTTAGGTCATTCAAGTATCACTAGCTCAACAACGCTAATTTAGGGGACGATCATGCATAGTAATTTTATGTTGGCAGACTTGATTTTCAATGGAAAGGGAGCTAAACTGTATGGTAGTTAGTAGTGGTTATAACAGTAGTAGTAATAGTAGCATTAGTAGGGAGTGTCATTGATGGTTGTTTCAAATACCATATCGTAATGGGGTTGTGCTTCAATATGTCGTCGGCATCAGAGACACGAACATGAACTTTGAATCATCTTCTGATGGTCTCTTTCACAGAGAACACCATCGTGAAAGTTCTGCACAATGATTTTTGGACTGTCTTTGTGTTCCTCTTATGAAAAATGAAGGAAAAACCTCCACTTTGACTGTTTCTAACGGATGGGCGTGACTGTCCACACAGCAGCCAAACAACCACAATGTTTTTTGGACCCGTTTGTACCGCTCCAGTTGCACGAGATTTAAGTAGGTATACAAAACAAAATAGTCTCTAGGAAATAAAACAAAACGCAAACTTTTGATAAAGCAAAAAAATAGCATATGACAAAATAAACTATTACGAGGTTTTCTACAAGACCAAAACAACAGTTGAAACAAATTAAACGTTACCTTGTATTCCCGGTTCAACAAGTAAAAAATTAGCTAACCGTCTAATGTACAGCTAGCTATGTAAATGTATATTTTATAGCAACGATCTACTGCATCGATCTAGTAGGATACTATAACGCCGTTATAAATAACTATTCCCCAACCCTATTAGCGTTCAAACATAGAAGTCTACAAGAAAGATTCTAGGTTTGTCTATGTTAATCGCACGCCGTGATCTACGGGAATGTCTTATTTTAGAGCATCGGGAGTAAAAAAAAAATGTCCAACGTTAGGGCATTTACTACCCCAAGAGCCTAAGGAAATGTGTTCTGTTAGTGTGTTGGAGTGAACTGATGAGAAAGCCTGGTGTTTGTTGTCAAGGGCATTTTGGCAGAACAGGGCTATTGAATGGAACGAAATACAAGTGAGGGGGTTGAAAACCGCTCGTATTGTGTGGTCTAGAAGTAATCTAGCTGCGCTAGTATACAAGTGGGTAGGAAAATCTAGTCAACATAGGAATAATAATAGAAAAGGAAAAGGCCTTTTAATTAACTTGTTATCATCTACTACATCTTTTGGTGACGATAAGACCATCGTTTCATGGTTTAGGCGATCAACTAAATAGAGATGAAAGATCACGTCAGTCTTACAGACAAGTTTGAGAAGCCTTTAGTAACATTGGATACGTAATAGACACAAGTACCCTAGACAAGATGGTTCACAAATTGGTACTACTGGTTTGAAAAGATAACCACCAGCTGTTTCTTAAGAAAAAAGGAGGAAGAGATATCTTAACGATTCTCAACAAACCCCAAAACCATCTAAACGGTTTTTAACGAAATTCAAATTTATCTTAACGATTCTTAACGGAACAAACGTGATCTTTCAGACTAATAAATAAAGATGAAATGATTTTTTTCGCGGGTCAACCATCCACCACCGCTAACTGTTGACTACTGAAAGAACGATAAGAACAATCAGAAGTAGTAAATCCGTTAGAATAATGATGGTAATCATCTAGGATGTAGTAGAAATGATGGAAATGGTAGTAGGAGTAGTAGTGGAGTTGTAGAATAGTCATACTCTGAGTGAAAACATTACGAACAGACACAGCAGACACGACTAGCCTATGGCTCTAATAGTCTTTGGGCTGAGGCTCGAGTCTTCGGAGTGGACGTGTTCTTAGTGTGACTCAGCACGCGAGACCCAACGTGCCACGTTAGACGTGTGGCACGTGAGACACCATGACATGTGAGGCAGAACCAGGCTCGTGTGATACATTGTGAGGCGTGGGGCAGAATGCGGGGTATTGCACAGCCTATTCTATGGGACACACACCATGATAAGTAAGGCAGAACCCAGCAGCTATACAAAGCATTAGCGTGAGAAGACACCATGGCAAGTGGAACGCCATGACAAGGTGAAATGCCATCGCCTTTGCGGCAAAAAGTGGTACTGACACCATGGCAAGTGGAACGTCATGGCAAGGTGAAATACCATTGCATTTGCGGTAAAAAGTGGTACAAACACCATGACAAGTGGAAAGTCATGACAAGGTGAAATACCATCGCATTTGCGGCAAAAAGTGGTACAGACACCATGCCAAGTGGAAAGTCATGGCAAGGTGAAATACCATCGCATTTGCGGCAAAAAGTGGTACAGACACCATGCCAAGTTGAACGTCATGACAAGGTGAAATACCATCGCATTTGCACCAAAAAGAGGTGCAGATACCATGGCACGTGGAACACAATGACAAGGTTAGAGACCTTTGCATTTATGTCAAAAAAGTGGCGCAGAAACCATGGCACGCTGAAAAACATGACGAATAGAGCAATAATTGCAGTTACAACAAAAGGTGACGCGAACAGCCTTGCAGGTGGAAAAAAAGGACAAGGTGAAAGACCATTGCATTTATGATAAAAAGTGGCGCAGACGAGGTGAGACCATAGCATTTATGATTCGAGGCTTCATAAGCATAATATCGCGCAATAAAATCTCAAAAATGATGTACAGTATCGAAAGAAAATTCGTTTATGGTTAGTCTATAACCGAAAAAACAAAGTACTTTCTCACGTGAAATTTAACTTAATATGAAAATTTGTTACGGTATTATATCTGGACAATCCTTCTTAATGGATGATATCAATTAAATTTTCAACGAAATCAAATCTAGAACGAAAATCGACCATTAAAGATTTCACTTAATCTTTAATCATAAACTACTGTACAGTAACGAGAGAAAATTCGTTTATGATTGAAGATTAAGAGAAATCTTCAATATAAATTTTCCGTTCGACATTAGAACTCATCGGAAATTTAATTGATATTATCTAAAGAGAAGCATTGTCCAGATATACGGAATAAATTTCCATATGAAGTTGAATTCCCCGTGGGAAAAGTCTAGTTTGTTTTTTCGGTTGTAGACTAACCATAAACGAATTTCCTTCGCTACTGTAGATGGTTAAACCAATTGAGATTAGCTCATGAGCAAGTGAGGCTACAAATCCGTTTAGTCAGGTTTATGAACCAAAATGTGATGGAGAGATTCAACACAACAGCACGTGGAGCAGCTTCCATCAAAGAGAGACAAAGTCACCGCATCACGTGAACGAGAAACATCTCGTAAAGGAGAGACACAATTCAACAATACTTGGAAAACTTCCATATAGAATAACCACATCTTCATAGCATATTAAGAAAATCCCGTAAAGACACCCTGCCATATGGAATATCATGACAAAAAACACATCACCACAATATGTGAAGAATTTCCCGTAAAGATGAGACACACCACCACGGGACGCGAAGAATTCCGACAA
This sequence comes from Gammarus roeselii, assembly GCA_016164225.1. Taxonomy (NCBI): domain Eukaryota; kingdom Metazoa; phylum Arthropoda; class Malacostraca; order Amphipoda; family Gammaridae; genus Gammarus; species Gammarus roeselii. The sequence goes on along the minus strand of SDVV010013738.1, from coordinate 5,295 downwards.
AACATAGACACTGCCACACCATACGAAGAAACTCTTGTAAAGAATCACATCCACTCCACATGAAGAAATTCTTCTAGGAGGGGCACATCACGTTAAGAAATTTTGTACATGAGAGCCACACCACCAGCGTAGGATAAAATACTTTCGTTAAGGAGAGACAAAATATAGGAGTAAATGCAAAAACTCTCCAATGGAGTGAAGCAGAGATACACTGTCATGACATATAAAAGAACAGTCGTGGTGAATCACACCGTCACAGCAGATGAAAAAACTCCAGTAAGACATTTTTTCCGCAACACTTGAAGGCGAAGCAAATAGTCATCGCTCGAGAAGAAATTCTCGTGAGGTGAGGCACGCCACCACAGCCCGTTAAACTGACGCCAGTGTATGTAAGACACCACCAAAGCACGTGTGCCAGAGGCACCCATGGTGTGACAGAGGCACCCATGGATCACGTCACAAAGAAGACCGAGTCTGAGCCATGAGATGCATTGTGGCCGCTGATACTTTTTTGAGCCTTTAATCATCATAAGCATTACCCTGTATTCATGTACACCGAAAATGCTAAAAAATACAACAATTCTGCCTTTACAACAGTTTAAGGGATAAGACGCTGCAGATATCAAGGAGGCGCCAATATCCAAGTTTAGTGACTGGCAATTCCACGGGAAATACTTCTTAGGACACCATCCAAGTATCAGCTAAGCCAACAGTTGTGTCTTTGAGTAGGTAGAAATTTGTGTAAAGTTGATGGAGAAGGAGAAGAAGCAGGGGAAATGTTGATTGGGGAAAGAAAAGGATTTTTTATTTGAGGGGGAGGGGGTGGAATGGGAAATGGAAAGGAATGAAGAGGATGGTAGATGTTGGGTAGGTGGAGAAGAAGATGGCGAAAGAAGGATACCTCTTCTGTCCTGGAAACCCAAGTGCTCTCTCTCTCCAGAACCTTTTTGGTGATATTCTGAAGGCAGTTAGGGGAGGGGGTGAAATATATAAGTTAGTAGCATCGGAGGGGCGGGCGGGCGCGATGGGAGAAAGCAGCTCGATCGACCAGTAGGGGTGGGGGACTGAAACGGGGGATGAGGGAAGCAAAGGCCCTTGTGGTGCTAAAAATTGATTAGGAGCCCAAGGTAGCCGGAAATCTTATTGGTGAGGAAGCTAAGATGGCCAGGAATCGTATTGGTCAGAAAATTAAGGTGGTCGAAAATCTTATTTGTCTGAAGGCTAAAGTGGCCAGAAACTTATCGGTCATGAAGCTAAGGTGGCCAGAAATCCTATTGTTCTGCAGGCTAAGTGGGCCAGAAATCTTATTGTTGCATATTTACTGCCAGACTTATATCTACATGAGTAAAATGCTTTAACGATGCCATACTATATGCAATAATTATAAGTGGATGTCATGAAGAAGACGAAAGATACCTAAAGATAAAAAAAACATAAACAACTTTTCTCAATTAGTGTAAAAATAGTTGCTAAAATTTATTAGTAGACTGACTGGCAATTGATTCATGTGTTTGCTTCGACGGTTCGCCAAGTATAACTCCGAATGGCTAGTTAAACGAGTGACGAGAAGGATTGAGCTCCACTGTAACCTAGATCGTCTAACTATCTAGAAGAGGAAGTATAACGGGTATTTAACGTTCAATAGCATGAATAAAACAAGTGAAAAAGCTGCAGATATGGACAGTAATGTTAACATGACAATATGACATTGTTGAGACTAAGTTAGACTAAGTTCGAATTATTGTACAGTTTTCTTAGATATTTTAATCTGAATCATTACCTAACTGATTCTCATGTGAGGGAAATTTGCATTTAAAAATGTTAGGTTAACATTTAAAGTAACGTTTCAAATGTCATCATATCAGCAAACTAAATTCATCGAATTAGGCGTTCATTGTTCATTGTTATAGTGTAACAAGCTAAAGATCAGCTGAACAATTCGCAATGTTTTCTAGCACGAAAAATTGACAGTAAATAAGTTTGGCTTGAACCAACTTTTCTGACAACGACTTAGCTACATCCTGACTAGCAAAAAAACCCTCTAAAGACGAAACTATTTAGAACCGTCGAAATCATATGATTAAATTACAAGCAGATATTTTAAATCACACTTCCTTATCGCTCTTTCGAAAAGTGTTTTGTGCTACTGATCACCATCAGGATCTTGACAAAGTATAATAATATCTTACATTTGGTACGAGTATAAGTTAGATAACGTTACTGAATGAAAGGAAATATGAGGACGTGATTCGGTACTTGTTATCAACGAAATGGAAGTAGGTATAACAGTGAATTATTTAATCGTTCTTACATACATGGGTACCTCGCAATATGACGAAATAAATCAGAAGATGAAGAAGCGCGTGACACACACACTTACAAATGGGACAGAAACATGAAAATTAGAATAACTCAGCATTAGGCGAAGTAAGTAAAAATAAATAATGCCTTTCCAAACCACGCAAAGTAGCCCAAAGAAAAAACGCTTCATTCTTGTGAATTTCGTGTGACGTCGTAGCTTCCTTTTCTTAGAGCTGAACATCATATACAAGGCGATCCAAAACCAAATACCTGCCTCATCAACGGGGTTTGAAATAGAAACAATAAGAAACCATATAATGAACATGTTGTTAGTTGCAAATGCAGTGATAATGGTACCTTCCATTTGTGGCTTCTTATAATATGGAAGTGAGCCCTCACCCACGAGAGGCTTTTTATGATAAATATGGTAATGAACGAGTCTCACCAAGATGGGCTTTCACAAATTTCAAACCCCACGATTCAAAATGTTTCGATCCCTACTCTCATAGATGATGGACAACCAAAACCTAAGGAGATCCATACAATGGCGATTAAAGTTCCTGAAAGAAATCATGATTATTGAATCAGATAACGTAATTCTTAAACAAGCCCTAAATTGAAAACGTTACCTTTTCCAAAGTCGTCAATAATTTTCCAGCTCCGACAGGAGTGATCAGTTCAACGAAGTACAAAAAAACTATCAAAGTGTACACAGTTCGTGTCAGTACATTACCACTTGTATAATCCTGACAAACAATGTTTTTTTTTAAATACACTTTGACAGATCTGGATGAACAAAAATATGCAACGTAACAGACAAAATATTGTCCTTGTATGAATATATTTGCCTTCCAATAGCCTGAGGCAATGTAATCCTGAGTCAATGTAATTCTGAGTCAATGTAATCCTGAGCCAATGTAATCCTGGGGCAATGTAATCCTGAAGCAATGTAATCCTGCAAACGATATCAGCGACGGCGCTGCCAGCCCGTCTCCACTTACCGAGGTGTCGTTCAAGTCGAAAACAGGCACGGAAACGGAGGTCATCAGCTTGTAGCCAGATTTGTTGCCACGTCTATTCCTCCGGCCCTGTATGAATAAACCAAATCAAATCAAATTCGTGGGACAATTAAATAATAGGAGGAAACTATTTCGCTAATTGATCTAAATGTCTAAATGTCTAGGAAGCAGGAATGTTCTACTATTTTAGGGTTTATCTAGGTAACTACTTTGATAACCTAAATTACTACAGTATTTTATTTTAGTCACTTTGGAAAAAATAAATTCAAAATATAAATAGCCTAATTTCTATACTTTCTATGAAACAAGACGGAATTTCAGTCCTTCAACAATATTATTGATTTTTGAGCAAGTTTGAAAAGAAAGTTAAGAACAAGCGTTCGTAGGTTTTCGATGCGTAAAGATTAAAACAAGGCATTTCAAGAAATGGGTCAACGTGCAAGATGATGCAAATTACAAAAAAAATCGTGCACTAAATAATTGAACTTACTTAGAAGCATGTCCTAAGCATTCTGAATTACAATGTTAGGAGCATTAGGAGAGACACTACTGTAGAAAGTCACCGTTGGGAGGTACAGTGAAGAACGAACGGGACAAATCAATCCAAGATAGAATAAATCAGACAAACAGAGTTCTTGAATCGATAGTAGCGTAATTATCCGTCCTCCCCATGCGTTTCTATTGAAGTGTTCAAGTTATGAACCATACTTGGTATTGAATCTCAATTTCACTAATTGTTCAAATTATTGTCTTTTATCAACTCGGGAATGTTGAGTGCGCCCAAAATACATAATTTTAGATCGTTGTTTCTCAGACGATGTGCGAGTTTTGCATTCGTTTACAAAACTGTAGTTACTAACAATTAAAAAAACAGTTCTACGCACCTACAATATCTGGAATGTAGCAAAATTTATTACAAGAAAATCTCGATTATATGAATACATTCATACGCAACGTGATAAAACAAGTGTTTTACGGCTAATTTCTTCTTACAAAATGGTAAAGGCAACTTTTGATAGACGAAATTATTACAGTTATATTTACAATTTGTTTTAAACGACCAGGTTATCTTGAATTGACAGTAATGTCTTGATGTTTACGATAAAAAAATCTGACCCAACCAGCGGGTCTGAAATTCTGAATGCAATACCAACTTCCCATAATATTTGTCAGGTTGATATCGTAGTCCGGAAAGAAAAAACAGCGATGTAAGGTGAATTACGGATAACTTTGGCCAGGAAGGAAGTAAGTCGTAGTAGAAGAATGATATTTCTAATCAAATTTCTGGTAAATATGTGTTTTTGGTACACTACAAGAACCATAAATTTTGAACTTAACTTTTTCAAGAGACCGCTGCTAGCTAAGAGATTGCTGTCGACGTTCTATAAACCAAACATGTGACAGAAGAGTTTTTCAAGCAATTATACTGCATAAAAAGTATCAACAGTCTAAAGGGTTAGCTTTACCAACTTAATAACAGTTGTACATTTTCTATTCGTAAAATACCTACCAATCGTATCTGTCATGATTACCTTCAATTCTTCCTCGACCAATATATTTCATGAAATGTGTGATGCGCAGATGGCAGATAAATGAGATGTTTCGTAGTTGTATCTAACAATAGAGCAATCAAGTTACTATAAACATACCGATAGCCAGGTTTCCAAATACTCCATCTCTTGGAACATGCGCCTTAGTTTGATATAAAAGTTTTTGGCTCTCAGCCTGGGAGGGAGGTTGAACAACTCTCGTTTGGTACGTGACTAAACATATAGACAAATTCATATGGAACGAATTTTGAATGGGAGATTTAATAATTTCCAATTATATCAGTAGAATTAGCATTTTTTAAATAAATTTGAATCGTAAAGAAACATCGTAGGACGTGTAGAAAAGGAAGCATGCAAGGAGAAAAGAAAACAGTTAAAAAAACATACATACATATAACTTTAACAACAAATTTGATGCAGAAATA
>SDVV010013737.1:0-15021 GCA_016164225.1 Gammarus roeselii | reverse complement strand
AAAAAAAAAAAAAACTAAACCAAAGAAGATTGAAAAAAAAAAATACAAATGATAAATTAAAACAGAGAAATACATTTAGAATAAAGTATGAGAAAATTTAGATAATAAATTAGAATAAAATTAAACCAAGATGATTTAGAATAAAATAAGCACAAATGAAAAGATAGAAATAAATGCAAAGAAACACTCTTTTCGGAAAGTTGTCAAGATACAAGGAGAGATCCGTACGTGTGTTTCAACACAACAAACAAAACAAAAGGAGTAAACAAGGTGAAAGCATGACCAGGAAAAGGTAGAAAAATAGAGATAGTGAAGAGTGAAGAATATAGGGGCCTGAAAGGAAATTAGAGTGTTTATCCCCAGGATGGGTCGTGACCCCGAGCAACCCTTGAACCAGTAGCTCAGAGGGTTGGTAGAAGATGACACCTGATTTACACCGCCATACATTTGCAAAAAGCCAAGTAGCTACTAAGCAGTGTTGCAGAGATGGATACTTGTAAAGATAGTCCAATAGGCTTGGTAAATTTTACCAAATGCAAGTAATTTAAAGCTTGTAGCTACTAACCTCACCAACAAAAAAGAAATTATAATGTTAAAAAAAGTTTTCATGTGTTGTTCTTCCAGTATTTAACACTATTTGCATCACCTATAAAACCCACCTGTAGATTAGATTAAATTAAATTGAGAGGTCAAACTCCAGTGGAGATGGACTACTTTATCTAACTGTACTGAGTGCCTAGCAATCTTATCTTATAGGTAGCCTCAAAACTGATACAAAATTAGTTTACACAGATTTAGATATCAGTGCAAGGCTGCATCTCCCAAAAGAAGGGTGGTCGACGGCAAGACGCACCTCAAACTCATCTCATGCACTCACACACATACCAATTCATTGTCCTATGACACTTAAGGGTCTGGCAAGGGTCTCGCAACTCTCCCTCTGGGTCTAGAATTAGGTCAGAGATCAGAGTCAGCAGCAGGATACAGCAGCATTTGCTGATTTATCCCTGCTGCATAATTGCCAGGCCCTCTTCCTGCCATGTCCATCCCGTTTTTCCACTCAAGCCTTGATTACACACTCTCATGCTACCTCCACACTGATGTCTCTCCTCCCTGAAGCCTTCTTCACACCATCCATACACTCAAACTTTGGTCTTCTTCTAGGCATATGCCACCTCACCTCTGCTTTCATCATCTTTATCTCCCATCTCCATCATCCATCCTCACCATGTGACCAAACCATCTCCAAACACAATTTCTCTGTACTCTTTATCACCATCCTTAATTTGATCCCTCAGCATCACTCCAGCAATGCCTATGAAATATTAAATATCTAAAACATTCAACCTTTTTTATCTACCGCTCTTGCCCACACGTCTCAGCTTAAAGAGCAGTTGGTACAGCTAACCTCTCTTATAACCCTCTCCTTGCTTCCATAACTTATGTTCTTCTGCAGCTAACCTCTCTTATAACCCTCTCCTTGCTTCCATAACTTATGTTCTTCTGCTCAACCCACTTCTTAGTGTACCCAGCACACAACACTATTTCCTAAATTTTATATTCAAGCATCATTTCTACTAGCCCAGTCTTTGACACATGATAAAAATGGGATTAAAAAGAGTCCATCTCAACTGAAGATGTGACATCAACCTTAGTTTAGCTCCCCCAAAGAGAGCACACCCCCCTATAGACTCAAGTACTTAGAACATTGAAGTTCTCCATAAGTTTCTATTAAGGTGGATACTGATTTTGATTGCATCATCATTCCTTGTTCACCCAGATTAACTTGCATCTTCTTCCTCTCACACACCCTTCCAAACTTTGACTCTAGTTTACACTTCTTCTCCAAATCTGTCACCCAAGACGATCATCTTCAAACGTCTGCTGACTAACAGCAACATTCCCCATTTGCTCCTAGCAACTCTAAACCTTAACCCAATACACACATGTTGATCTACCTGACCACTACATCTATGTGGATATTGAACAACCAGTGAGGCATAATGCAACAGTCTCTCAGTCCCATTGTCACTGAAAACCAAGCACTCACCTTGCTCCCTGGTCCAACACAAACACTGTGTTTATAGTTATTTTGTCAGTAATACACAAATGAGGCTTATCACACATGGAATTCAGCTTCATGTGGATTTTTGTTGCTACTAGTATAGGAATTAAATATTTAAACATGTTCTAAAAGCTAAATTTCTAGTTTTTGAGAAATAGTCATGAATTTTTTTTGCTTGTCTCAAATTGTTAATGAAATATCTTTTGAAGTAAAATCAAAACTGGTGAGAATTATGCTGAAAATACAGCTATATATTGTTGTCAACTTCACACATTTTTTTGTCCTGACCTGTTGGTAGCAGAGTATGTGTCAGAATATGGAGCAAGGCAAGTGTCTGGTACCCAGTGAAAGTTGAACCAAGACAAGGTTGCATCAGTCTCTCATGCAGTTGGATCTCTAAATGGATGGAGTGGTCAAGGAGGTGAGCCCAAGTGTAAAATGGATCAAGGCGTAGAGTTGTTGAGAGCAAATGGGCTGAGTTGAAAGTTGAGCCAGTTTCTGTTTGCAGATGATACTGCACTGGTGGCCCATTTGGATGAAAAGTTGTGTAGGCTATTATCAGAGTTTGCTGGAGTCTGTGAGAGGTGGAAACTGCAAGTTAATATGGGTAAAAGAAAAGTTATGAGATGTTCAATGAATGACAGTGCAAGTAGAATCAGTGTCCACATAATGAAGAGTTATTGGAAGTAGTTTAGTATTTTAAGTACCAGGGCTCTCATGTGGAGAAGATTGAACTAGTGAAAGATGACATGCAATTTATAGTGAAGAAAAGCTGTTTAGTGTAGAGTGTATTGAAGAGAGTAATGCACTAAAGAACATTAGGTGTGGAAGCAAAGAGTCTTATAAGAAGGAAATTGTCCCAACTGTGCTCTATGGGGTTGAGATGTGGGGGACAAGGGGGGAAGAGAGGAGAAAGTTACACGTGTTCATGAGGTATGCCAAGGGATAGAACCACAAAAGATGTTGTTCAAACGAGAATGGGAGTGGTGTAGAAGTTGACCAACAGATAGGTCTACATGTTGTGTGGTGGTTTAGGCACACGTGACATGGTGAGCATGGACAATGGAAATTGATGAAGTAGGCTATTGAGAGAAGAGATATTAGCATGGAGGTGAAATGAGTGTGCAGATAGGCCTGAATGGAGAATTGTTGTGAATGGACACATTCTGACGCACTTTCACACACTTCATCAAAAAACATGACATGGGTAAGGGCAAGCCAGCAATTTTGACACAGCAGGGGTAACTAGCAAAAGCTGTTTGGCCCTGCTGCCACCACAGATCCCAGATTGCACTCCCTACTCAAAGTGTGTGTTGCAGGGTTTTGACACAACCCTTAGGAGCTAAGGTTTGGTGTGTGAGTGGGTGCACAAGAGAGGTATGAGGTGCTCCTTGCCATCAGCCACTCTTTTTCTGGAAGATTTGGCCTTGCGTCTGTATCTGTATGAAGCCACTTGCTGTCACAAAAAAAAAAGGAATAGAAACTTCTAATAAGTTAGCTATTGTAAAGCGGAACTCTTACCTTCCTCTCCATAAGTATCCTTTGACGATGCCTACACCTCCCCACAGCTGTTCATCACAGTTTTCTGGGTACAGGATTTGGGGAACAAACTTGGTCACAGGAACTCTGGAAGAGAAAAAATTAGAATATTACTCTAGGCGATTCTACTACTGGAGTCACCACAACACAAGAGATTGAAAGACTAGGCATCCATCAGTAAAATGCAAATATTGATGCTTAGCTACATAAAACTAGGATAACGGTGGTAAAACATTGGAGTTCTATTTAGAGTTTCCAAGTTTAAATCAAAGCAGGTGTACTACTGTTTAGTGATTAGCATACAAAAGATGAAGAAAAAAACCTTTGATCTCTAACCAATGTTTTCATGCTGTATTCCCAGCTGCATTTTATTCTTACATGCAATAACCATTGCTGTCAACATAATTAGGTATATGCCAGTCCATAGTGTTATAAGCAAGATAGTATTAAGCAATCATAGCTAATGAGTAATTAGCGTTGCCCAGGTGAGCAATGGCCCCTAATCGGGGGTGACTCCTCGCACCAAACAGGGTGAATCCCCACACCTCCCATAAAGCGTCAACAGGGGTGACTCACGCAGTCGAAAACCCGGGGTGACTCCCCGCACCCCCCTTTTGGGCACCAAAACGTTGGAAATCACAATATTTGACTTCAAGTCTTGAAAGAGCAAGTCTTTGTTAGTAAGTATCAGCTACTTGTAGAAATTTGATGTGTGCACAGAATTTATGAAAAATCGCCGTAGTGAAGGTGTGTTTTTCAGGTCACCGATAATTTTGGTTTGGAAAAATTGATGTTCCGCAAACTTTGATGCTGTGGCTAGAGTTTCCATTGGATTAGGGCCAAATTTGGCGGTGATATAAGGAATATGGTGTAGTTCCTTGTGTTCGAAGGATTTTGGGAAAAAATGTAATTTTGTAGATATACAATTGACTCCCCACACCTATTTTGTTATTAAATATCTTCGTTTTTGGTCAATAAAAAGTAATTAAATGCAATTCTACACACATATAATGACATCTGGAACTAAATGACCCACAATAATGACACCACAGCTAATTCCAATAAGCGTAACTAATTTAATAAAGACCCAATGTTTTCAACACATGGTGACAAGTCTAGACCTTAGTGTTAACTCATGTTCAATGCCCAGGAACAATCTTTTTTCATCATATTTTCATATCTAGATAACAATACCTTACCTAGCATGACTTGTATTCATGTTAATGCAATAAGTTTGCTATAGAATAGAAGAAATATTTTTTTTACCCGTTATATCGTATTATTCAGAAAATTGTTTTTTCGGAATATTAGCTAATTTACCGATACTTTAGGGTCATAATTAGTTCAGGATGTGGAGAAACAACTTCCAGTAAAGTTAAATTGCAATTATTGAAGAAAAATGTTGTTTCCTGCTGAAAAATCAGAAAAAATAATTCCTTCGACAGTCACGTATGACGGCATCAAAAGACGAGCATAAAAAAGACCTGTCAGACGTAATATTTCATGTAAAATTTTATAATAAGCAACTAATATATACTAATATAGGCATGCTCTATCTAATGGTACTGTCAAATTTTTAATTTGCATTTCAAATATTGATATATGGGGGGTGCGGGGAGTCACCCTGTTTGGTGCAGGGAGTCACCCCCGATTTGGGGTCGTAGCTTGCCGCACGTTTTGTTGTACATACCTTTTTTTTGGTCAGTGATAGAATAATGAAACTTATGGTGATCCATGGTCATCATAGTAGCTATACACACCGTAAATACAAAGTTTCTCGGCCGCTTACTTTTTAAGTTATTTCAAAGTATGCGCAAAATGCGGGGAGTCCCCCGGTCGACGCTATCAATAATTGAAACTCAAATTAAAAGTTTGAGAGTATAGAATGAATGTTAGGTAAATTATTACGTCTGACAGGTCTTTTTTTATGCTTGATTTTTGCTGCAATATATATGAAAGTATATATTTCTTGACAGTCAAAGGATTTTTTCTTCAATAATTGCAAACTAACTTGACTTGTTGTGGAACAGCCTCCCAAGTTCTGTGGTGGAGTCAGATTCCCTGGCTGCATTCAAGAGGTCGCTTGCGAAGTTTTTGGGTGATGTTCTGTTTGAGTTTGTTTAGTTTGGGGTGGGTTCTTCTGCAGCGTGTTGGCGTCCTGGCTTTGGATTTGTCTGCTTTTCGCTGTGGCGCTGGAGTGGTGGGTTGTGGTGCGTGTTTGTGTGTGTGTGTGTGTTTGTGTCTGTCCTGATGTGTTGCTTCTTTGTTGTACAGTGTGCTGTTCTGGAATTTTATTTTTTATTTTTATTGTGCATGTGTTTGTCATTCGTGCGGATGATTCATGTGATAGCCAATAGTGGGCACTAATTCCAGTTCTTATACTTGTGTTAACATTGCTGTTCTCAGCGGCATACTGGCGCGCATGGCTGTGCTGGCCTCCCACGGCTCTGCTGCTCCCCACTTGATGTGGTCCTGCTGGAGGGGGCTGCAAAGGTAAGAGACAAAGGTAAAAGGTAAGAGACTGGAAGTCATTTCTCCACATCTTGAATCAGTTATGACACAAAAGTTTTGTTATATCAGCAAAAATTAGGAAAAACAATCTTATCAATTAGCTATATGATAAAACAAGTAAAAAAGGTATTTATTAAATTTCATAGCAAACTAAATGTATTAACATGAATACAAGGCATGCTAGGTATGGTATTGTTATCTTAATATGAAAATATAATTTTAAAAAATTGTTCCTTAGTGTCGAACAGAAGATAGCACTTAGGCCTAGACTTGTCACCATGTGTTATAAATATTAGGTCATTATAAAATTAGCTATGCATTTTGAAATCAGCTGTGGTGACATTATTTTGGGTCATTTACTTCTTAGATGTCATCATAGCTAAAGGTGAAAAATTATGTTTAATTACTTTACGATGAAGAAAAAACAAAATATTCAATTACAAAATAGGTGCGGAGAATCACCCAGATAGGTTTTTACCTGGGGTGATTCGTCGCAGTTATATATTTGTATATATCCACAAAAATATACATTCCTTCCCAAAATCCTTCTTACGAAACAAAATGCAACATAGCTATATATTACAAGTATTGCCATTAAATTTAGCCACAATCCATAGGAGCATTGTTCCTCAGATGCTCCTGGCAACTGAAGGAGCCAAGCTTGCTAGTGTATTCCCAATTTTGTGCATTGTAGTACACCCTTCCTGGCAACTGAATATGCTAAGTTGGTGCATGATCACCCAACCGGATCACGCTCTGCTTGTCCTACCTGACAACTAAAGAAGCTAAGTTGATGCATGATCACCCAGCGGGATCACGCTCTGCTCGTTCTACCTGGCAACTAAACAACAAATAGGTCAATACGTGATCACTGAACGGAGCATTGTACTCATCTTACCTGGCAACTAGAGATGCTAAGATGGTGCGTGTTCTCTTGAATTTACTGTCTTTTATTTACGCTATCTAAGGCTCGCTTGAACTGCATTGCCCGACTAGGGTCGAGCTTACAGCCATAGCTATTGAAATACGTTAGTGCATGTACTTTTTAATACAGACAGTAACTCATGGTCACCAAAACATTGACCATGTGTTCTGACATGATGAATTGAGCCCAATAGAATACTTGTTGTACTGGAATAGTTAGTTAGCCTTGTAGCCAGGACATTAGAATCTTACCGTATCCACCGCTACCGTATCCACCGAGTGTCGTGGAAGGAGACTAAAGGGGCGCCACGTAGCCGGGAGTAGAATCGTGCTACCAAAACTTCTGCGTGTTGTAAAAGGAGACTAAAAGGGAGGAGCAAAGGGGCTAGGAATCCCGTTCTCTGTAAAATCTTTCCTTGCAGATGGCAAGACAAGCGGGGGGAGGAGAGGCACACGCCTCTCCCAACCCTATTGTTAGGGTTGCTGAATTTGCGTGGCTGTAGTACGAGTGATGTAAAGAGGAGGGAGATTGGTGAGATGTTTGTGAGGAGGAAGTTTGATGTGTTGGCGCTGAGTGAGACAAAGTTGAAAGGTAAGGGCAAATGTGAGTCTGGTGTTTCAAGTGGAACAAAGTCTGGTGTGGAGGAAGGTAGGGCACAAAAAGGTGTGGTCTTGATATTGATTGATCGGTTGACTAGTAGCGCTACCGAATGGATGGAGGTGTCCCCAAGATTGATGTGGGTGAAAGTTAAGTTAGGCAAAGAAAGATGGGCATTTGTGAGTGCTTACGGACCTGGCAGCAAGAGGAGAGGGAGCAATTCTGGTCAGACCTGAGTGAGTGTAGTGAGAGTTTTGGAGGTCATTTCAATGTAGTTGTACTGGGTGACCTTAATGCGAGAGTTGGAGATGAAATGGTGGAGAATGTGATAGGAAGGTTTGCGTTCCTGGAATAAATGACAGTGGAGAAAACCTGATAGGTCTGAATATGGAGTAGGAGTTGGTGGTCGGGAACAGTTTGTTCAAGAAGCAAGATATTCACAAGTACACATGGGTAAGGATGGCCCATGGTGCAATGGTGGAGAGAGCACTGATGGATTTTGTGCTGATATCAAGGAGAGTGGTGGGGAGGCTGTTGGATGCGCGGGTGTTGGGAGGGGAGGGTGGAGGAGTGTCTGACCATCTGCTGGTGGAAGATAGATTAAGAGTGCAGCAGAAGTGGAAGGGCAACAAACAAGTGAGAGGAGGATGAGAGGTAGTGAAAGTGAGTTGACTGAATGTGAAAAGTAGAGCAGAAGAGTTCCAGCAGGCCTTGAAGGAAGTATATGACAACGTGAGAAGACAGGATCTGAGAGATGTGGAGGAAGAACGGGTGGTCTTAGGGGATGCGTAGCTAAGATGTGCAAAGTTGTGTGGTGCGCGCCGTGTGGGCGGGTGCAGGAGGAAAGGCTGGGAGTGGTGGAACAAGGAGGTCAAACTGGGGGTGGCACGGAAAAGAGGTGCGTTTGAGGAGTGGTTGCAGGTGAAGACTGTGGTGGCTTGTGAAAGGTACAAAGAGAGGAGAAACGAGGTGAAGCAGGTGGTGAGGAGAGCCAAAAGGGACGCTGATGCCAGGTGTGGCAGATGGTTGTGCCAGAATTTTGAGGAGAACAAAAACATGTTCTGGAAAGAGGTGAAGAGGGTGAGAACGGGAGAGACCGGAAAGGAGGAAGTGGTGAAAGATGCAAACGGCCAGTTGTTGTTGGAAAGTGGTAATGTACGGAAGAGGAGGGCCAAGTATTTTGATGAGTTGTTGAATGTCGAGGATGACAGAGAGGCTGACATTGTTGCTGAGGGTAGTGGTGGAGTAACGATTGTCGAATGGTTGGTGAGGTTACTGAACTTGTGTTTTGCGGCAGGCATGGTACAGAGTGAGTGGCGCAGTGCCTGCATTGTCCCGCTATATAAGGGCGAAGGAGATAAAAATTAATGCTGCAACTCGAGAGGTATCAGTCTGTTATGTGTGGTTGGTAAGTTGTACGGGAGAGTGCTGATCAAAAGGATTAGAGACTGTACGGACTGCGCAATTGGAGAGGAACAGTGTGGCTTTAGGAGTGTATGGAGTGGGCGGACATCTGTTGAAAGCAGTGCAGAGTTTCTATGCTGACAGCCGAGCATGTGTCAGAGTGGGGAGAGAGGTGAGTGATTGGTTCACAGTGAAAGTGGGACTGAGACAAGGCTGCGTGATGTCTCCCTGGCTGTTCAACCTCTATATGGATGGAGTGTGCTGGGTCGTGGCTTGGAACTGTTGGAAGCAAATGGGCGGAGTTGGCAGTTGAGCCAGTTGCTATTTGCTGATGATACGGCCCTGGTTGTGGATTCGGAGGAGAACCTATGTAGGGTAATGTCTGAGTTTGGTAGAGTGTGTGAGAGGAGGAAGCTCAGAGTGAATGTGGGTAAGAGTAAAGTAATGAGATGCTGGAGGACTGTCAATGCAAGCAAAATTAGTGTCACCCTCAATGGAGAGCTCTTGGAGGAAGTTCAGGGTTTCAAGTATCTGGGCTCCCATTTGGAGAAAACTGAACTAGTGGAAACTGAAGTGGAGGCACAAGTGAAGGAGGGATGTAAAGTGTTGAGTGCACTAAAGAGTGTAATGAGCTGTAGGACGTTGGGAAAAAGGCACTCTAGAATAACTATGTTTGCCATGGAAGTTAGGTTAGGTTGGGGGGGAAAGATTTTGATGGTATGCTGATAATGTAGCCATTGATTGTATCCATTTGAAACACCATCATAATGAAGCTAACACATCTATACAAAGCCAAAACCCCATGGTATACAACTGAACCAGAATGTACACCACAGTTTGCATTTCCCTTTCATACCTTTCCCCTTGGTAATATACCACACTAACCACAGCCATGTGCATGGAGAGGCAAGGCTACTCACACTTGTCCTTTCCCTCCTTAATTGCTCTCAACTCTGTCACCCTTTAAATTAAAAAGAAGCACAATGTTTATAGCTGCACATTAATGATAAGTTGCAGTGCAGATACATTAGTTGGTTACTTACATTGTTTCTTGGTCTTTGTCAAGTTTGAAGCTGCTTTTATCTTCAATATGATGAACTGGAGTCTTTTCTCCATGTTTCCAGAGCCAATAAAAACGCTTGTAGTGTTCTGGGAGACGTGATTCACATGTTGGAACATCAAAGACTTTCAGTCTCAACCAAGGTTTAGTGATCTCTATCAGCTTAGCTTCATGAGAAATTTCTCCTAACCTTGGAACAATATAAGGCGTTTGCTTAAATTTATTATAAAAAAATGCTCCCCAAGAGTTACCAAAACTCATAATTAATGATGAGAGAGCAGAGTCAAAAATCTGTAACAAAACCAGCAATGAATTAGCTGCTAGCCACATCTTTTAGAAAGAAAAAAGTATAATAGTAAGCTCAACACAATGAATGGAGAATGAAGACTAACAAGTGAAACCTGATGAAACAAATTACACGACCACAAATGCTGTATTCAACCCAGAAGGCGGGGTCCAAAAATATGAAGAAATGAATATGAAAAGTCTTGGTTTTAAAATAGTTCATTTCATGAATAATTGAAGACTCTCCTCCCCTTTTGTAAAATTGTGGGTTAATACCCAGTGACACTGACTTTAAACCAGCTGTCCTCTGAAGTCTTTTGGCAATAGGGTGGAGATGCTCACACCTCTTGGAACCCTATTTCTAGGGACAAAATGGGTGTGGTTGTGGTGTAGATGAAGCTAAGAGGCAAGATCATTGCCAAGATGTTGAAAAAATTTTGAGAAGATGAAGTTGAATGCATTAGTGGCAAGCAAGACAAAGTTGAGAGGTAGGGGCAAACATAAGTTTGGTGTGGTAAGTGAAAGGAAGTTGAGAGTGGAGGAAGATTGGGTAGAAGAAGATGCAGTGTTTTAATTGAGTGTCTGTTTGCTAGTAGAGCTAGATTGTTGTGAGCAAAGGTTCAACAGGTAGCTACATTCTGTTTGTCAATATGGATAATTTTTTATACAGAGGTGCTTGGTTGAAATTTTGCACCATGGGTTAGATACTTCACCCCTTGTTTGTGGACACATACCGGTTTACTTTCTAGTTGTTGTGCAAGTGGTTTAATCATTGATGAGATTTGAACATCAGGCCAATTTGCTTGCACCGCTATAGTTTAGCACTGTAAAGAGCTAGTTAGTGAACGGTACTGATCCTTTTTCTTGAGTGGGAGGGTCAATCAGTAGAGCCTTCATAAGCCAACCTTGTATTCTTCTTGGAATTGGAGGATCACTTTTATTTTGATCTACAGGTAGTTTTTGTGTCCCATGGGAGGACTTTTTTTGCAGTAGAAGCAACAGGCCCCCAGGGCTCTTAAAGGGTACAGATTTGCTTCTTGCAGCAGCGCTGGGAACAAAGTCCTCGCCTTACACACAATCAGAGCTCAAGGGAAACAGAAACTTGTCTTGACAACAGTGTGAACATCTTTGTCTTCCATGAGTTTGTCTGCAAGTGCACAAATTTCTGGCATTTAGAGCAAAGCATCACGTGTTTAACCAAACGGTAACCTTGATTTGAAGCCAAGAAATGGTATGTCTTTGTAATTAGATGGGTAGGGCAATTAAATTTCAATAGAAGGACAGTAGTGGTATTTCAAGTGTTATGAATTCTTTGATTCTTGTTTATTCACACTGTCCTTGTCCAGTAAGTTGGTGATGAACTTGTCAGCTTGCTCCACCGCAACATTCAAATTTAAAATCAAGCCTGAACTCTGAGTAGGTTGGGTGGTGTAAGTATGTGCATTTGTTTGGCACATACTTACACCACGCCCTGTGCTGAAAGCTACTGGATTTTTGTTGGTCTTCAATGATTAGAAAAATATATTTGTGTCTTAATGCTCCCGTGCCACATGATAACTGAACATGCTTGTTGGCTTAGCTAGAAAGCATTTGCAATCTTCAATTATCAATAGAAAATAGCCATCAATGTTTATGTATCCTTGAATTGTTCTTGAGCAACCATATACTAATTGAGGGAAAATTGAATTGTTCCCGTACCAAATAGTAACTGAATTATAGCTAGCTAACTGTGACAAATACTACCTGCAAATATTGACAAGAGAACACGTTTTACTGACAAGAGGAAGAAACATTTTAATGACAAGAGGAGGTGAAGTGGAGTGAAGCTCCTTTCATTGTCCTATAACCTGTTTTAATGTGCTGAAACTTTTTAATGTGGAGTTTTATGGAAATTAAAAAAATTTGAAAATCAGTTTTACTCAGCAGAAATAAAAATTTGAAAATCAGTTTTACTAAGCAATATATATAATTGCTTTGCGGAGTACAATGGTTGGAGCGGGATGGGCGGTGGTTGGGAGGAGGAGTGTTTTTGTGAAGGGTGACTCGTTGAGGTGTCAAGACAGAAAAGATGGAAAGATGTACAATGTCAATGTGGTTGACCTCCCTGATGGAAGAGTCAAGGTCCACTACGTGGGGTGGGGGAAGAGTTGTGAGGAGTGGGTGGAGCTCGATTCAGGTTGCCTTGAGGAGACCGATGCCGGGAGTGTGGGCTCCGGTGGCGGTTTGGTGGTCCAGCACAAGCTCAGTAGAGTCAGTGATTCAGGCACTGGAGGAGTTCAGCAGGGGAGAAATTTCAGCCTTGGAGATGCAGAGGAGGGCAAGTCTGGGGGGGGCCACTCCTTGATGTGACGCGGCTCCCTTGCTGCAGTCTACCCCTGTGGACGCTGGTGCTCCGGAGCGGCGCTGCTTGCCGTCGTCCTCTCCTGCGCCTGATGTGGATCTGCGGTCCTCGCCTTTGCGGTCAGCTGCGGTGCCTGGTGGCTCTGCTGACGTGAGTGTGCAGGGTTGTGGGGGGCGGAGTGCTGGGCGTGCTGGTGGCCTTGTGGGCAGCTGGGCTGCTGTAGGGGGCGCTGGTTTGGCATGTGGCTTTTGCTATACCAGGCTGAGTGGTCAGCCTGTTTTTTGTGGTGCTTGTCGGAGGGGTTTCCACTCAGAGACTATGTGTTTGGGTATTGAGGGAAGATTTCCACTCAGAGAGCATGTGTTTGGGTATTGAGGGGAGATTGATTGATGCAGTTCTATCAGATTTGTCAGGTGCTGTAAGATATATTTGTTGTCACTGTCGAGGCTGCGGAGATGATTCGGTGCCTGTCAACCATCTTCAGGAGTCATTTGCTCAACTGCTGGTGGCAGTCGGAGCATTGGTGGGGCAGGTTAGAGGTGTGATGGCGGGTGTGAGGAGTGGGGGCAGTTGTGAGACAGCTCAGGAAAGTAAACTGACTGGTTGTCCGGGAGGCTGTGCCACTGATGGTTCCCCTGGAGTTGGGTTGTTTAGGGCAGATGTCCTTGAGGAAGTGAGGGAGCTGAATGAGAGAGAGAAAAGGAAGTGCTCAGTTATGCTGAGAGGTTTTGGGTGCAAGACCATTGAGCTGGCTGAAGCAAAGTTCCATGATGTGTGCCATGTCTTGGGTGTCAATGTTGTTCTGACTGACTTGGTCAAGATTGGTACTACTGGTCTGTTCAGAGCAAAGGTGGCCAATGATGACTCCAGGCACAACCTGCTCTCACAGGAACCCTAGGCTGAAGAGCTTGGATGGTTTTAGGAGTCTTTACATTCAGAAAGACCTAACCTACAGGTAAAGAGGCAAGTTGCTGACTCGGAGGCGTGCTCTTAAGGCATCTGAAGGTGACGGAGAGGAGAGAAGTGAATTATTGGCGGCTGCTGTGGGACATGAGGCTGATCCCGGTGCTGGTTGGGGTGGGCCTGTTGTTGTTTCTGGGGTTTCCTCTGGTTGTGCACTGGCTGGTGATAATAGAGGCGGTGACGGTCGCGCTGGGGAGACTGCGGTGGTGAGTTGTGGAGCTAGGGGCGGTGCGCGTGGGCGTGGCGGTGCTGGTGACCGTGGAGGTGCTGATAGCCGGGGAGGTGTTGGTGGCGGACGCGGGGATGCTGACGGCCGGGAGGATGCTGGCGGCCGGGGTATTGCTGGCGGCCGCGGTGGTGCTGGCGGTCGCGGTGATGCCGGAGTGCGCGGTGCGGCCGGCGACCGGAGTAGGCTTGGGAGCCGTGGTAGTGGTGCTGGGGGTGGTTGTGGCGCTGGTGGTGGTGGTCGTGGAGCTTTGAATGGTACCCATGGCATCCCGACGGGCCGCGGAGGCAGTGCTTTAAACTAGCTAGTCGGTCTTTGCAGATGGATTTCTCCTGTCTGAGGTTGTGGTGTCAATTTTAATTCTCTGATGAATAAGGTCCCTTTTGTTGGTCATATGGTGCAGCGGTGGGATATGCAGTTGGTGGGCGTGTACGAGTCGTGGTTGACTTCTTTGGTGTCCTCATCCTTTGTTGATTTGCCAGGGTTTCAGCTGGTGAGGGAGGTGAAGAAGCATGGAGTCTGTTTGTATGTTGCTAACAATTTAAAGTTTGTGCCAATTGAGGTGACTTTACCCAATGTTGCTGCCATTTCCCTTCTTGACTATGATCTTCTGGTTGTGGTGGCCTACCGCCCTCCCTCCTACTCAGCTGAGGAGAATGCTAGACTGATTGAATTCTTGATGGAGTTTTGTGTTGGCAGAGAGGTTGTTGTTCTTGGGGATTTTAACTTGCCTTCATTGGATTGGTCTGCAGACGTTTTTAATAATTATATACCTCCCGTTGATTTCCAGTTTCTTGATTGTTTTGTCCTGCTTGGACTTACTCAGTGGGTGAGGGAAGGAACTTTTGTTGATTCGGCTAGCATTCTTGATCTGGTGTTGACTACAGAGGAGGATCGGGTGTCTTCTGTGGCAGTTTTGCCTCCTCTTCCGGGGTGCCATCATGCCCCTGTCTTGGTGGAGTATATCTTCCAGATGAATGATGTTGCAGGGGATCCTGGTTTGAAATCAGTTATGTGGTCTTGTGGTGATTACAGGAGCATGAGAGAGATTTTAGAGGGTGTTGACTGGCATTACGAGTTTTTGTATGGCACTGTGGAGGAGAAT
>SDVV010013736.1:0-15021 GCA_016164225.1 Gammarus roeselii | reverse complement strand
TATTACAGTCCACAGATTACCGGCACAGAGGGGGAGAGCCGCGTCGAGGCTGGTCGAGGTGCGTCGAGATTAGTCGAAAGATGTTGAGGCGAGTCGAGTTGGGTGCGACGAGTCGAAACCGGCCGAAATGATTCGAGACACGCCGAGATGAGCTGAGACAAGGAAACCCGGGGAGCTCCGGGGACTTGGGTTACCCTCTAGGACTCATCGGGCTCGTTTGAGACCCGAGGGACCTCAGCCCTCCCCCCGCTCCCATCCTGAAATGATTGATTTTGTTTATTATCCTGTGGACTGTGATAAGCTGGGTGAGGCAGACTGGCTCAGCGTTTGTCTCTCAATTTTAAAATGGCTAAACAGGTCTTATCCTTCATTTCTATGTGGCCTGAATGACAACGACAATTTATTGTAAACAAATGTACTGGGAATAAATGCAAAAATACAGCTGACATATGATTTTTATCTTGCTTCCAGTGACAACAACTGAATTTTCAACTCCCCAACATCAGTTCATTATAACCATGACAACATGATATTTTGCTTATGTTTGTGTTCCTTTTCACTTGTTCCTATATATTCCTATTCCCCAGACATGATGAAGTCCCAGGTGGATGAGAGGTCTTTGGCGGCGTACGTCGCCTGCTTCTACAAGCGCTTCGCGGGTTAGTTTAATGACCCTGAATTCGTGATGCTATCTTCTTACGCTTTAGGGAATGTATTTTCCGCTTCAACTACCACCCTTTTGTCAACTATTTTCCATCCTAGAATGAATAATTATATCTTCTAGCTCATCCTGAGAGCCATATTGTTTAACAGTGCCGTTGTTTTTTCAATAGAATGAATAGTGTAATATATCGACGTCTTCCAGTCCCGGTGGGGACACTTTGTTTCTTCACTGTGCCCTTGTTTTTCAGAAGAATAATGTCATGTATCATTCTGCCCCCCCTCCTGCCCTAGTCATCTGTTTTGTTTACAGACAGCACGGAATCACCGCCCAGCTGGGTAGTAAACACCTTTTTTTCCTTCAGGGTCCTCTCTTCTTCACCCATCACTATCTCTTCTTTTCTCACCGCCTTGAACTTGTTTTTTTTTTATTAACCTCACTGGTACATTCCTTTACCTTATCTCGACCTTCCTCTTGCCAACTCTCACTATAGTCGTTGCACACACGCCCACAAACACACACACACACTCACAAATAAACACAAACACACACAAAACACCCACCCACAAACACAAAGGCACATACATACACACATAAACACCGGTCATTACTATTCTGGTGGCTAATAAGTCAAGTTGCGTTCTTTCTTTCATGCAACCTTCCCATACGACTCTTTCATTTTCTTCTTTCCATTGTTGCTGCTCTCATGCGTAAAATGACTTGCACTGAGTGTAAATCTCCTGCATGGGGTCCACGTTTTTTGTCTCCTCTTCATCTTCCCCCGGCACCCTAAGGACGACTGCAAACCCTTGGGGCTCTGAAGCAGGGCAGGTAGTGTGTTAACCCTTCTTGCTGTCACCAGGAGAGTGCTGGGACCAGATGGCCGCAGCGCCTTAGGTGTTCCTGTACTCATGTGGGACCAGTACAGACCCCTGACGTTTGCCACGTAAAGGACAATGATTTTACGCACTAGTAAAGTATTCTCTAACATGAAAATAAAAAAGTCCAACTTGATGCAACACCGTTTGCTGATTTGTCGTTCAGGGCCGGAAGGACGCTGGCTCCAGTGCGCTGGAAAGTCTCGCCTAGCTAATCTGATCCATCATTCGAAAGGTATTTGAACTGGACCCTCAATCCATACCTTTGTCAGTCCGTTGTAACGCTCGGGAAAAAGTCGACCCCCTCCTTCAGCTGTTACGTTTTAATGACCTGAAACACTATTTGAAGAACTTTAATTCAAATTTTGATAGAAGTTCAATATGATTTACAATCAAGTAACGTCTGTAGGAATAGGTCTGCTCCAACATTATTAAAGCTGTCATGCCATACTAAGCAGCATTGGGAAGGTATTGCAAAGATCTTCAGTTAAGTGATGAATATTTTTTTGACGGTTCTATAAATATAAAATCAGAAACGCGTTTTTGAAAAATCTATGTGAGCAAAAAAATTCCTCCCGACAGTTTCGAAGTCGTTATTCACATGAAATAATCATTTGGAAGCTATTGCGATTTGTTTTTTCGTCCCTCTCCGTACAGTTGCAAAGGTATCGTCACATGAAATGCATAGTTTGAGTTACACAAATGAAATTAAAATAAGTACGTGAATCTTAAAAATTTGATATATACTAAAATCAAAAATTTAAGGAACTAAACCCTCCTCATTCAGTTTTTGAGTAATTATTTCCTGCAATATATTATTATAATTTTAATCAGGTACTTAAATATAACCCAAATGTTTTTTAATTATAATTCTGAAATCTTTTAAAATACAGATAGACACTAAGCTAAATCTTATATCCTGTGTGGTGTTGAAGTCGAAGGACCAAGCAGCGTTTGCGTTGAAAATGATGTATTTGATGGATTGTTTTAAAGGTGGTGTTATTGATTCCTCGACGTGCCCGTAGGCAGTTGTGGTAACTAATGGGAGTACGCCAAGTCTACTTACGGCCTTTGCGTTGATGCTGTTTGTGTGAGGTTTCAACGTCATTCGTTCGTATGCCATATGTTTCTCTAAGGACCGTGGTTTTGGGACTGTGGGGTATGAGGGCGTTGTGAAGTGAAGCATAAGGCTGACGTGGATGTGGTGTTTAATGTTAGATCAAGCTATTTATGTGAGGGATGATTTTCCAGAGGACAACACATCTATTGTTCTACTGCAGGCAGACTTTGAGTCGGTTGAACGGTTAAAGGTTGCACCCCCATGACCGCCAATGATGAATTTCGGTTACGCATCACAGCGCCATCTGGTGGTAGAAACCATTTTATAACTCCACATAACGGCAAAAATGATACAATTTATTTATCCTAACTCGGGAGGGGAGGGAGGGGAGGCAGGTGTAATAACCCGAATTGAAGGGCACTGCGCGCATCTTTACATGGTGTCACGGCCGTTCCTATGTATAAAAGGTTTATCATCTTGTATATATATATTTATTTGCCACTGACGCTGTTTTGGAGGCAGGAGACAGCGTTACCGCACGTTACTCGAAAGCCTAGTAGTGTTCTCTCAAGTCGCAATCTACGTCTTACTCAAATCACTGTATATTTTTATCGTATGTTCTATTGCGTAATGAGCTGTAGGACGTTATATTGCGTAATGAGCTGTAGGATGTTGGGGATGGAAGCAAAGAGAGGGCTGTATGAGGGTGTTGTTGTCCCAACTGTACTCTACGGAACTGAGGCTTGGGGGGTGAGAGCAGAGGAGAGAAGAAGGTGGAATGTTTTCGAGATGAAGTGTTTGAGGAGCATGGCTGGAGTAACGCTGAGAGACCGGATCACCAACGACGTGGTTCGAATCAGAACAGAGATGGTGAAAAAGTTGGAGGACATAGTGGATTCGCGTGTACTGAGATGGTTCGGGCACATGGAGAGGATAGATGGAGGGCGATTGGTGAAAAAGGTGATGAATGCGGAGGCGTGTAGTCGCAGGCATAGAGGTAGACCGAAGTTTGGGTGGATGGATGGTCTGAAACAGGCGTTGGGAAGGAGATACATGAATATGGAGGTGGCGAGAGAGCGTGCAATGAACAGGCGTGAGTGGAGAATGATTGTGAATGGCATCCCGCTGTCGGGATGGTCGTGGGTGGAGGGGGGCCCGGCCATCATGACGCGGCGGGGGTAAACCAGTGAAAACTGTCGGGCCCTGCTGCTGACGACGGTTCCTCGGTGCATTCGGGACCCAGAGTGTAAGTTGAGGGGCTACCGGCTAAGTTGTGTGAGTGTGAGCGTATGAGGGTGTGAGGTGCGCCTTGCCGTCGGCCACCCCCCTTTCTGGGGGATGCGGCCAAGTGTCTGTATCTGTATCTGTATCTATTGTGTGAACGTCCAAACATCCTATTAAAGGTAGCGTATTAGTCTAACATTGAAAAATAATGGATGCCGAACAACGTCATTTAACGAGCTATGAACCTGTTTATCTTACTTTGTGCGCGCCCTGATGGTGACTCGGGGCATCATACGATGTCAGAATGTTTGTTAATAGGCCCCCCTCCTACTTATTCATAGTAATATTATCACCAAAGATTGTCGATGTTTTTTTTTGCAATAGCCTTATTTGTATTAGCAGTACTCAACTATTTGAAATGTTTTGTATTGCCAACCTAGAAATTAATCCTCCCAAAGTTTTTGTTTATCATTTACGCCAATGGAGTCGTAAAATGGTCTGAAGACAATTTCAGAAATATTTATGCCTGATGAATACATCATTGAGAAATAAGAGTAGTAAAATGCATCATTATGTCAGCAGGACAAGCCAGTGCTGCAAACTTATAATATGACGACCTTGATTCAATTTTGTTGCACAAGTTATTTATTATACAGTATAGTTTGGTGTCGATTATCTCCACCTAACGAGAGAACCAATAATTATTTTCTTTGATGCATATTGAATTGGCCTGTTTTGTAGCCTCTACATCCTGAATATGATGTTTGCCTATCGGGGAATAAACAGCGATATCGATGAACAATTTGTTTGATTTGAATGTCAAGCAATGAGTGTTTGGCCAACGTTGAATTATTTTCGAATATTTATAGTTATTGAATATTTTGTACGATATGTGTACAAAGTTATATATTTGCAATATTGACGCTGCGGAAAATGTGTATTAACAATGTGTCGGCACATTGAAACAATAAATGACATATTTCTGAACATAATAAATAATCTGAATTGCGTTTTGGATTCATTTCTTGTCCCTCTTAATTCACGAAACGTGTTTCCGCAAACTGAACTCGTTATGTGATAAGATTGACGATTATTTCGACTTCTTAACGAAGTCGACGCTCTCAACGTTAAGATTGTTCATGGTCCGACGATCTCTACATTAGGATTGTTCATGAACCGACAATCTCTACGTTAAAATTGTTCATGAACCGACGGTCTTTACGTCAAGATCGTTTATGAACTGACGATATCTACGTTGAGATTGTTCATGAACCGACGATCTGTACGTTAAGACCGTTCATGAAACGACGATCTCAACGTAAACTTTGTTCATAAACCGACGATCTGTACGTTAAGACCGTTCATGAACCGACGATCTCAACGTAAACTTTGTTCATGAACCGACGATCTCAACGTAAACTTTGTTCATGAACCGACGATCTGTACGTTAAGACCGTTCATGAACCGACGATCTCAACGTAAACTTTGTTCATGAACCGACGATCTCAACGTAAACTTTGTTCATGAACCGACGATCTGTACGTTAAGACCGTTCATGAACCGACGATCTCAACGTAAACTTTGTTCATGAACCGACGATCTCAACGTAAACTTTGTTCATGAACCGACGATCTGTACGTTAAGACCGTTCATGAACCGACGATCTCTTTATTAAGATCATTCGTGGAGGAATGAAGTATGAAGGCTCTAACGGAATCCTTGACTGGTATTTATTTCTTGCCATTTATTATCCATCAACCCATCGATAACGAGCGCCCCGCTTGAGGAGCTGCATGCCGCGTAGTTTATAAATGATGAATTTTTATTTTTTGCCGGTCATAACAATTTGTAGCTATACGGTTATTACAATATACTTGCAGTCATTGATGAATGAGCTATTTGAATCAACGTATAAATTACGAATTGGATTAAAATAGACGAGGAAGTATCTTTATTATGGGTTACTGTGCTAACTGCCCCATTTTTGCTTGACGAGTGATGGAATACATATGATACGCTGATTGTTACTATAAATCCGCCAGATGGAAATGCTTACGAGTTAAAAATGATGAAAAATAATAATAAATTTTCAGAAATGTAGATAATATTTTCAATATGTTTGATGTTTGCTGTTTGTGCGCCCGCTAATTAATCGTGGTTCGGGGAGTGAAAATGAAGTTCAAGTTTTTTGGCTTCATGTAAATTTGTGCCGCAGGTAGAGATGTGCCGAAAAATCACTTATTTCGCAAGGAATGCATAGTAAGTTTATTCATGCATTACGATTTCTTAGACAAGCTAATTTCTACATTCAATTTACGATTGTTTATGTCTTTGAAACTCATTTACTTATATGCGTTTGCCAATTGCATAATAACCCTTTTCCGGAACTGTTTTTGTAATATTATTTTTTTGACGCCACGATAGGTATGAACAAGTTGACGCCTCGAAGGGAAATGTTTTTATGAAATGCAAAGCTTAGGTTTGGTTAAGCTAATGCTGCCAGCAACTCGCGTCCAATTTTTGCGGACGATGTCTAATCCAAGGAGGTTTCGGACCATCATTCCACAAATGTATATCGGTTCGTCTTACCGCGCTGATGACAATCTGTTCTAATACAGTGTTAAAGTTTTCAGGGCAAGAGCTTTAGTAGCGTACTAAAATCGAATGTTATTTTTAGTTATTCGAATTCAAACAAGACCTGTTGAAATTCGACTTGTAAAGTACTGCAATCAAATGACGATTGAAGTAAATCAAAGTTTGAATGATTTTAAGGGGATTAAAAATATTGAATATCATATTTTTCAGTTTGGAAGTTGTGGTAACAATCAATGGGAGGTATCATTGTCATGGCAGTATAAATCTATGCGAATAAAACTTTACGTGGCGAAGTTGGTTTTCTTGATTTGAACTGAAATCCTGATTACATGAAATTATCATGGTTATTTATTTATTCTTAATTTTAAATTTCTCAAATAACGGACAAGGTTAGTATTTGGTTGACGATTTCCGGTGTTTAGCTGGATATTTAAGTAAGATTCTATCTGGATTGTGATAGTATCGTTCTAGGGGATAAAGTATACAAAATAATGAGTCTCACATATTTTCCGTCACTTAGAAACAATTTTTGACCGTTTATCCAAACTTTATGCATCTTAGTTTGGTTATTCAAGTGTATTGACACTTGTTTGGTTTCAAATAATACCACATTCCAATATTAATCTACACTGAAATTACAGACAAGCGAAGGAGACGCAGGCGCTCCCGTGGCGAGAAGTGACGTGAGTGACACGAGTAGCAGCTCAGAGACGTCCAGCAGCGGAGGAAACAGAACAGAACGGAAGCGAGAAACAGAAGCACTTCGAAAACAAGGCGCTCTCACATGAACACACACAAGCAGAGAGAAGACTCTCAAAGCAGTTCCAGCAGTACTTCGAGCAATAGCTCCGATAAAACGAATAGCAGGAGGGGATCAAAAAAAGAAAAATGGACAGAGGTCGCAGCAGTAGCAGTACAGCCAGCAGTAGCCCAGAGAGACGCAACACCAGCAGAGCGTCAAAAAACAAGGAGGGAGTTTGCAGCAGAAACAGTAGTTATGCAGACAGCAGCCCCGATACTCTCAATAGCAGGAAAAAATTAAGACACACAAATGAGAAAGGTCACAGAAAAAGTTTTTCTTCCAATGGAAACAGAGGCGATGGGAAGGAAAGAATCCGCATTCGCGATAGGCTCCGTAACACTCGTCGAAGTCTCTCAAGAAATCGCCGAGACCGACAAAGCAGTAGTCGTAAGAGGCAGCATAGATTAGCTCGGAGTCTCTCTGGAACCAGGCACGGTCTGAACAGACGAGAGCGTTGCTACAGCAACAGCCCAGACCGATGAGACGTAAACAACGACGACAGCAGAGGGCGTTTCGAAAGGTCTCCTGGCTCTAGCAGGAATAGGAATAGGTTGCACGGCTGGGACAGGATCAAGGACAGTTACAGAAACGACTTTCACGTTCGTGAAATAAGAAATCGCAGTTGGAGCAGTAGCAGCCAGGATGATGAGTATCCTTGAACCAGTTCTTAGTTTTATACTCTGACTAAGAAACAACGAGACTAGTACTCGAATTCCCTTCCGCCAACACGACTTGACAGTATGTCACAATTCGGGAAGGAAATCTCTAATCCTAACGATATCTTGGTCGTACGAAAAATTACGTCAGTCAGGGTGAAGTTATGAAAACCGTTATCAACCAATTACTCCACCTTGGTTAAATGGTTAGACCTGATACAGTCCTTCTGACAGTCCCTTCTAATTCTTCTCGAATCCAATTCGAGTGGCAATTTCAAGATGAATACGGCTCTTGGGTTACGTATGGGAAACCAAACTCCGCCGGGAGTGTGTCGCATATCACCACAACTTGTTCAGATGATATTGAGAAGCACTACGTCAGCAATCCTGCCAATCAGACTCCACTAAATATCAGAAGCAATAGCACCGTTCGGTACATTTTAGACTTGAAGAACTTGACGCAAACAAACCAACAAACCTCAGTTCAACGAAAAATCAGGAGAGTGTCGAAAGCCTCCCCTTCGAATATTAGCGACTCCAAAATGAAGCACATTTGTGTGGTCCTTCAAATGCAAACACGGCAACTGGATAAAGTATGGGAAAGCCAGCAGTTCAAACGAAGCTACCTCTGCCACGACTACCACTTCTGATGATATTGAAACGAAATACGCCAGGAATCCAACTGCATCCTTGGAAATAGCCAGTGGCCTTCATAAGTATATCATTGATTTCAGTGCGATGACGCAAACAAACATCAGTTCTAAAGCTGTTCGGGCCATTCGACGCCAGCTGGTCACACCGAGTGACCTGCCTTCCAACTGGACACCCATGAGCCCGGCTGATAAGGGCCTACGTGTAGTCGCCTTGAGCTCGACTGACAAGGAGTACATTAGTCAAGTGGCATTCGTTAAGAAAACGCTTCCTTCCAACTTCACCATCACCAAACTATTCCGAATACAAAACGAGCACCTTTGGATGGACTTTGTGAGCCGGAAAATACGATTGCAGGAACGAAATCCAGAAATTAGGTATAAAGAGGTCTACCTGTTTCATGGCACTGGTCCCAAACACGTGCAGTCCATATGCACAGAAAACTTGGACTTCCGTTTGAATGGGACAAACGGAACCGTGCACGGGAAGGGAACCTATTTTGCTTAAAGGTAAGGGAACGTTTTAAATATTATTACAAATTTGTTCTATATAATTGGACATATGAGAGCAGAGAATTTTTTTAAATTTTATTATGCACGATTACCGACACGAAAAGCATCCACTCACGGATCGTGAATGTGTTCAAAAATGTGAGGGGAATTAAAGCTAAAGTCTTGCATGAGTATTTCTCTAAATATGAAATAGTGATTTATATAAATTAAATTTTAAGACATGATCTCATTGCATCGAAAGCCAACAGCCATCATGACATTAACTTCGCGTGCAGATGTATCATGGCATGCTAACTGTGCAGGTAGGTTCAAAATTGGAGTCACCGTGTGCCAAACAATGCATGAGTAATGTTATAGACAACCTCACGTGGGATACTTTCTACTCTTGTTTTTTTTGTTGCATTAAATGTCAGGCGAAACAGTAAATTGTCATGATCCAGCCAATGTCGGTGACCATACTTTCTTTGCTTATTTTCTTTGAAATCACCAGTCCAATGTAACGCTTATACCTTTCTCGACATATTAAAAAATAGAGGATAGAGAATGTACTTCAATAAACTTACTCCTCAACCTTAGTTGTAAGTTAATAATAAATTCGTCTTAACAAGAAAGGTTGTATACAGTACGGCTCACGCTGACGAAAACTTGGTACGTATCACTTGGGTATTCTGATTTTTCTGTAATTTTGTCAACAGGTCATTATACCTAAATCAATTTAAAATCCTTCCTTACATAAACAGCTTCTCCAAGTGCGGGAAAAAATTAGGCGTATCCAGAGAAAACCCGAGCGGCCAATACATTCTTTCAGACGGAGGCACCATTTCTTCTTCTTAAGCGGAAATTCTTCTTACACGAAAACACTTTTTGCCAGATATCGCAATCAACAAATTACAAAACCTCTTTGTAGCTGGATAAAAACTTATGATGGTGAACATATTGATTTTACTTACACAAACGAAGGGTTATACAACAAGCCTGTCTCCTTCCATGACCTACACTGTGCTTTAGACCACACTCGTGAAACTTCACCTGGGCCGGACCTGGTGCACAACAACCTGATCAAAAATCTCCATGAAGGCGCTCGTGAGCATTTATTTAAAGTGTTTAACATGATGTATTCAAACTCATATCTCGTGATCAATGCCTGGAATCTGTTATTATCCTAATACCCAAACCCAAAAACGTCCACGGTGACCCTCGGAACTACCGCCCCATTGCCTTTACCAGCGTCCTCTGTAATTCGATGAAAATTATGATTAACTCACGCCTTTTAGACTACCTTAAAATGTATGCAGGCCTCAAGAACATTCAGAGCGGAGGCCGCAAGCGTCACTTCACCAAGTACCACCTTGTACGACTAGAATCAGATATTCGTCGAGAGGAACATGTGGTTTCCATTTTTCGTCAATGAAAACACATACGATACTACCTGGGAATACGGTCTATGAAGGATCTCTACCGCAAAAAGGGCTGAAAGGCCTCCTACCACGTTTTATCGTACCTTCAGGGTCAAGGCCGGCGACACTCTGTCACCATCGTATCCGCAAGAAATGGGCGTCTCGCGGGAAACGTCCTCAGTGTCACCCTTTTCATCCTACAAATCGATCAGCTAGCAGACATTCATCCGCGTGTCAAAGACTGCTTCATCACTGAACGTGGACGACGTAAAATAATCTACAAGCAATTCAACATGAACTTCAGAAATGTTTAAACTTAGTCGGGAACTGGGCATCACTAGTCGGATGCCGATTCCCGCCCTCTAAAACTAAAAGCATGCACTTTACCCATGTGCCAGGTCTACCTACACCTGCAACCAGCTCTAATGGTGTACAACACCGTTCTAGTAAACGAAGAATTTATAACATTTTTGGGTCTTATGAGGGACCCTAAACTCACATGGCAACCCCACATTACAGCTCTGGAGACTAGCTGCAAAAGGTCAACAGGACTCATCCTCTGGGTAACATATCAGAAATTCGATGTCGATATGGACACTGGCATGACGCTGTTCAGGCCAATAATACGCTCGCGCATTGACTATGGAGCCGATGTTTACGGTTCAGCAGCCAAAAACACTCTCGAATCATTCTATCATCGTAAACAACGCTCTGCGTATCACAACCCCAGCGTTGCGTTTCACGCCCATCGAATCCCTGAACGTGCTTGCTAACAAGCTTTCTCTTCCGCTTAGAAGAGACTAACGCCTTATCAACAACCCAGCACTCAACGACATCACCAACATTTTTGATAATCTCCTCTTTGTGGCTGAGAAGAATATATACCCACCATTTCTCCTACGCTTGGACAATGTATTGACCATGCTGAACATCATCTGCAAGGCAATCAAGCCTTCATTCTCCTTTCGAATACTTCAAATCAATAACATGGATGATCAGCCTACAGCTGGTCAGTCTAGATTTGCAAGTGTACCCTAAAGCAACAACTTCAACCAACAAACACATTCCAGCGGGAATTTTTGAGACTACATGAGGAACCATACTCAGAGCACCGCAATATATATATTGACGGCTCAAAACCGCGGACGGAGTGGTTGCTGCCGCCGTGTGTTGAGAAACCGCACGCTCGGCAACCTTACCACAAGAGGCCTCTGTCTTCTCTGCAGAGCTGTACGCAGTCAAATTCGTCATCTGCATAACATAAACTGACCGCTTCCCCAAACATGTTGTATTTTCAAACGGTCTGAGTGCCCTCACCCAGCTTAAAACTCTGCACTGTGAACACCCTGCACTTCATAAAATGCAGTACGATCTATTCACAATGTCCGAGTTAGGTCCAGCGGTCCAATTTTGCTGCATGGATGTCCGGCCCCATGGGAAAAAAAGAAGAGACGAGCTTGCTGATTCCCTTGCTAAACTGGCGTCTACCCATCCAGGACAATTATTTATCACCATACATTTCCAAAACTGGTTCCCAAGCATCAACTCGCGTATAATATCTTGATGGAACCACGTGTGGCAACAAGGTGGACAAAGATGCTTGCAGTTAAACCCTCGGTAAAATAACGGGTAACGCAGTTTTCAACATGAGAGACCAAGTGTTCATCAACCGCTTTTGCACAGGATACTCGTGGATAACTCACAACCACCTAATGGACGTAAACATGGGACCGAACGCACCACAATGCCCATGTTGCAACCAAGTCGCAATCAGCGTGAAACACTTACTAGCAGATTGTGATGCACTCGCAGCAGCCCGACGAGCCATCTTGAGCCCCGCGTGAGTAGCTAGTATAACTACGAAACGCAAATTAGTGAAGGATTATAGATAGGGTTAAAAGAGCCGGTCGGGGTAGGACGCGGTGCATGCAACCTTGACTCACCGAGCATATGGGGGTTCGCGCAGAAATGGGGGAGGGCGGGGGCGGAGGGTACCGGAACTGGTTTGGTGCCCGAGTCAGGTATTGGACGAGGGGAGGGGGGGGGGACCGGAAGGGGGGACGGAAGGGGGAACAGCGGGATGGAAGCAGGCTTGCGGCCTTGATTGGCAAGGTTTATGTTATGAACATTTTAATTTGTACTGTATTTTGATATATATTGTATTTATATATACGTTTATTCTTCTTTGGATGGTTGTGCTGGAGTATAATTGGTCAATATCTGTTTCTCGTTATATATATTTATCCGATTCAGTATGAATAGTGTTATAGCAAGTTTTCTGGAGGGAGGGATTGATGCGGTAGATAAACCCCCCTAGGGGTTGCGCTCCTGGAAGATTATGTGAGTTTGCTCTTTCCTGTTCCTTGTCTTATAAATTTGTTTCCGTGTCACGTTTGCTACGTTGTGAGTGTATATATCGTCATATATTTATGTATGGATTCTAATTTTATATTTTTTATGTGGACATATACGTGTGTTTTCTTATCTAGTTGTGGTATAATTGACTCAATTGATGCGTCATTGGTGGGTACGTAGCGGTGGGGCTTGGGATATTTTTGTATGTTATGTTCATTTATCATTATATATTCTTTTATAGGATTAGTATGGTAGGTATGTCTCATACCTCAATTTGCAGCCTTAGTGTGCGAACGGCCCTGTTTGTACCAGCCTGAAGGTAGGATTGCAGGCAAGGTTCTGTGTTTCCCATCTATTTATTTCATATGTATATATTATCTATAAGAATGGTATGGTTATTTGGCTGATTATTGGCGAGTTTAGGTATGTATTGTGGGATGATGCAGCACCTACGGTCGAGAATCTATCTACCCCATATTGCATTACCCAGTTTTGAAACAGTTATATCAGTGTTCCATTGACGCGGTTTTCCAAAAGCGAAAATACCTACACGATATGGATTTAGTGTAAGTTAAAACATTATGTTATGTATACTTAGTAATGATCGATTGATTTGAGTTGAATTTGTATTGTTTCGGAATTTTGATCAGTTAACCCATACAGTTTTAGGCATTTTAGGGTATTTTAGGCTTGAAGCATCCATGTAGCAAGCTATTTCAGGCATAATTGCTAGGTTGTTGCATTATTGTGGTAGTTTTTATATGTATATATGACACATCTGTTACGATTTAGCCGTAGTTACTTTAGTTAAAGTGATGTTAATTTATCCTTGTTTAGGACTGAAGTTAGGGCTAATTTAATTGGATTTGTATTTACTATACCGTATTTACTATAGGTTTCCGTTACGTCGCCTGCATGTCTTGGTATCTTATTCACATTTCTTGTTTGTTTGGTTAAATGATAGTTCATTCTCATTCATCACGTTTTTAATGTATGTTTTGGGTATGGTAGGAAATTAATCTTTTTGCTTTATTTCATCTCGTGAGTTTTTGTATAGGTCTTTCAGTTTTGTGGGTTCTCTTTTGAATTTCCATCTTCAATGCAATCTGTTGGTTATTTATACAATTAAGGATATATTACGTATGGATCTACATTATAAAACATTATTTCAGGTCTAATTTAGTTACATATTGTTCATTTTTAGTGTTTTATATATCTTCTTTCATCCTGATACAATATTTGACGTAGTTATTATAGATATAGAACAGACGATTTGTTACAAATTTGGTCTTGCTGTTTGGGTATTGTATATTTATTGTACGACCATTCTTTAATATTTAGGAGGAGTTAGACTGTCCCCTAGGCGAAAGCTCATTCTGCTTATGCTTGTTTGCGTAAATGGACCGATTTATTAGGATGGATACCATAAGGTAGTATAATTTTATGTGAATTATATCAGAGTAGAGAACCTTATTTAGCTATTTTATATATGTTCCTGATGTTATTTTTTTTTCCGAGAATCATAGGAATGTATGTTTAAGAGGTGTACGTCCGTACTGCATCTTTGAGGAATTTTCGTCATTGATCCCTAGCAAATGTGTAGTTTAACGTTTAGATGATAATTTTCTGGATGGATGGGTCCTAGTGTAGAGGTGGTTTATACTCTTTGGTTGTCATTTTGGAGTTCATCCATGTTCAACGTGAATTATGTACGTTCTTGTAGACGTCGATCTTGAGTTTCATGGGCTTGTAGTGTTTTACTTAAGTCACCAGTAAACAGAACCCAAGCTTTCATGGCCACACACTCTCTGAGACTCATTTTTGACCACTGTACATGTGTCTAGATTTTGGTTATGGCCAGGATGTATCTTTGTTCGAGGCTGTTCAGATACGATGCGTTAACAGATGCGAGGTACGTCTGTGGCATCGTATCATGACTGTAAGTTACCTCTTAATTTGTTATATATCAGTGGTAGATTGTTGAGAAGTGACCTAGTAAAGCATTATAGAGTTCATTTGTATGACACAGTAGGCTTGTATTTGTACTCCCAGAGACATAGCATCAGTTAAGTCTAGGAATTTATTATAGATTTGAATGGTATGAAAGTATAAAATAACATTTTTCACATTAACAGCGTTAAATGTCAGTTATTTTGGTATGGCTGTTATGTTAGTATACGATCTTAGTCATGAACCAGATCACGTCGGATATTGGAGTAGGATTCATCAT
>SDVV010013735.1:0-15021 GCA_016164225.1 Gammarus roeselii | reverse complement strand
ATAGAAATGGAGCGAGGAGACTAAGGAACCTTTGTTCTGTATGTTCCTCCCTCAGAGAGGAGCGGTGGGAGGCGAGGCTCACCTTTCCGAACCATATTGTTAGGGTTGCTGAATCTGCATGGTTGTAGTACGTGAGTAAGACGCAAAGGGGAGAGAGATTGGCGAGATGTTGGTGAGGAAGAAGTTTACATGTTGGTGCGGAGTTAAACAAAGTTGTAAGGTAGGGGCGAATGTGAGTTGGGCATCGTGGTAAGAGATTTAAAGTCGGGCGTGGAGGAAGGTTGAGCACGAAAAGGTGTGGTGTTGATATTGAGTGATCGGTTGACTAGTGGAAGGAGCTGTGCGGACATTACTAAGGAAGAAATGCAAGATGCGGTAGCGGTGAAAAGAGCAGGGAAAGCCCCTGGTTTGGACGGTGTTGCGACTGAGTGGAGTAACGATAGTCGAATAGCTGGTGAGTAAGTGGAATAATGTCTAGAAAGATGGACGTTTGTGAATGCTCACGGACATGGTAGCAAGAGGAGTGAAGAGGAGAGGGAGTAATTTTGGATTGACCTGAATGAGTGTATCAAGAGTTTTGGATGTCAATACAACGTGGATGTACTGGATGACCTAGATGCGTGAGTTGGAGATGTGGCGGTGGAAAATGTGGTAGGGAGTTATGGCGTTACCCATAGAAATAAAAATGGAAAAAACTTATTGGTTTGTACATGGAGCAGGAGCTAGTGGTTGGAAACAGCTTGTTCAAGAAGCGAAATATCCAGTAGTACACATGGGTGAAGATAGCCCGTGTTGCAGTGCTGGAGAGAGCGCTGCTGGATTTTCTGCCGATTTCAACGTGAGCGGTGGGGAGGCTCATGGACGTAAGGGTGTTGAGAGGTGAGGGTGGAGGAATGTCTGCCCATCTACTGATGGAAGGAAGATTATAAGTGGAGCAGAGGTGGAAGAGATCAAACGGGTGCCACAACTGTCAGCTACAGCAAACATTTTGAGGTTCAAGAGCAGACTGGATAAATACCTCAGCTGTGTTCCAGATCGACCGCAAATTAATGGATACCCTCACTGTGCGGACAACTCCCTGCTTAACCGCGACGCCAAGCCGGGATACGACTGGCGAGTATGGCTACAACATGCAAATGCTGATGCCGCAGCACATGTGGAGAGTGCCCTACGGATGTGGGCTAGGTGGCAGCCACGCTGTGACCTGCTGTGAACAGCGAAGTAACTCCAAGTATCCAAGTAAGTGAGGTAGTGAAAGTGAGCAGACCGAACTGAGAAATGGTGAGGAAGGAATGGGAGATATTCAGAGATACGTTGCTGATATGTGCAAAACATGGAAGAGCTGCGAGTGGTGAAACAAAGAGGGAGCCTTTGAGGAGTGGTTGCAAGCGAGGTCGGTGGCAGCGTATGACAACTATTAGGGGAAATAAACAAGATGTTAAGCGGGTGATAAGAGCTAAGATGGACTGATGCTAGGTGGGGCAGATGGGTGTGTCAGAATTTTTAGGAGAACAAAAAGATGTTCAGGAAAGAGATGAAGAGGGTGAGAAAGGAGGAGACCGGAAAGAACGGTCGGTTGTTATGTACGGAAGAGATGAGTCGAGTATTTTAATGAGTTATTGCTTGTTGAGGATCTTAAAGAGGCTGACATTATTGCTGTGGTTGGTGGTGCCTAGATGCTAGTTTTTGAGAGAATTATTGCGGACATTACTATGGATGAAGTGCAAGACTCGGTAGCGGTGAAAAGAGTAGGGAACGCCCCTGGTTTGGACGGTGATGCGACTGAGTGTCTGAAGACGGGTGGAATAATGATAGGCAAATGGCTGGTGAGGCTACTGAATCACTGTTTTGTGTCGGGCGTGGTATCGATTGAGTGGCTCAGTGCTTGCATTGTTATGTTGAATAAAGGAAAAGGAGAAAAAAACGATTGCTGCAACTCGAGAGGTATCGGTTTGTGATGTGTTGTTGCTAAGTTGTCCGGGAGAGTGCTATAAATAGGATTAGAGACAGTGCGGATTGTGCAACTGGTGAGGAACAGTGGCTTCAGGAGTGGTAGAGAGTGCACAAGGTATTTCTCGATCAGTGAGAAATACCTTGTGATGTAAAAGAATGTGTTCTGGGCTTTCATGGCGCTGGAAAGACCTATGATTGGGTCGACAAGGATGCACTGTGGACGGTGCGGCGTTTGTATGGAGTAAGAAGAAATTGGTTGGAAGCGGTTTAGAGTTTCAATGTTGGCAACAGATCATGGGTCAAAGTGGGGAGCGATGTGAGTGCTTGATTCACAGTAAAAGTGGGACCAAGAAATGGCTGAGTTATGTCTCCTTGGCCTTTCAATCTCCACGTGGATGGAGTGGTTAGGGAGGTAAACGCAAGTGTAATGGGTCTTAGTTTGGAGCCGTTGGGAGCAAATGGGCGGAGTTGGCTTTTGAAAGAAACAGTTGCAGTTGGCGGATGCTACGGCACTGGTGGCGGATTCAGAGGAGTTGTGAATGCTAGTGTCGGAGGTTGGTAGAGTGTGTGTGTGTGAGAGGATGAAGCAAATTACCGTAATTACAAGTAAGAGATGTTCAAGGAATGTTGATGTGAGCCGAATTAGGTCCCTCCTAAATGAAAAGTAATAGGAGGAAGTGCAGTGTTTCAAGTACCTAGGCGCTCATGTGGAGAAGAATGAATTAGTGGAAACTGAAGTGAATGCTAGTGAAAGAAGGCTGTAAAAAGTTGGGTGCCTTGAATAGTGTAATGAGCTGTAGGGCGGTGGGTAGCGAAGCAAAGAGAGGGTTCCCTGTGGGGGGTAAATGTCACAACTGGTTTCTGCAGAGCTGAGACTTGGGGGGTGAGAGCAGAAGATAGAAGATTGAATGTTTTCGAGCCGAAATATTTGAGGGGCATGGCTGGAGTGACGCTGAGAGACAGGGTCAACAACGACATTGTTCAAATTAGATCAGATAAGAGAGTCAAGGCTTTCAAGAGCACTTGAGTCAATGTCATTCTGGCACCGAACGTCGTTCGAATTGGAACGTGGATAGTTAAGAAATTAGAGAATAGTGTAGATTCGCCTGTTCTAAGACGGTTCGGGTACATGGCGACGATGGAAGATGGGAGATTGATGAATAGGAGTGATGAAACCGGAGACGAGTATTCGTAAGCTTAGAAGTACTCCGAAGTTTGGGTGGATGGATGGCGTGAAACATACGCGAACGTGAGGTTGCCCCGCACAAAGCAGCAGATCCCACTGGGGTGACTGTTTTGGAGCCGCCCGTGCATGCATGGCAAAAATATGGATATTGTTCCTTGAGCCCGCGCGTAGAGAGTGTGACTGACGTATATTGCTTATAGAAGCGAAGAGGCGTTTAGCAGCAATATTGGTGATGAGGTTGAGGGCTGTTGTTAATCGAGCTCCTAGTCTTGAAATAGTATTGTAGTGAGAGTTTCTCGCCGTATGGGAAGTTCATTGTCTAGACGTTCAAGGATTCGCTGTTGGCATCACAAGATTAGATTAGAATGACAAGGCTTTCTAGCGCGCTGGAGTCATTGTCCTTCTGGCGCCGAATGTCAAATCAGCAAACAGTGCTTCATCATGTTAGTCTTTGTTTTTATTGTTATTTTATTGGTAGAGTTAGGTTTACTACTGAGTAAAGTGAAAGTCCTTTACGCGACAAACGTCAATGGTATGTACATGTGACACAGGAGGTACAGGAACTCCTAAGGTGCTGAGGCCATATGGTCTTAGCACTCCCCGGATGGCAGTAAGGAGAAATAACACACTACGTACCCTGCTTCAGAGCCCCAAGGATTCGCAGTAGTCCTTAAGGTGCCGGGCTATGCGCTCCAACACCTGCTGAGGGGGAGGATGAAGAAGAGACAGAAAACGGGGATCCCATGCATGAGATCTACACTAGGTGTAGGGAATTTCACGCATGAGAACAGCAAGAATGAAAAGAAGAAGAAGAAGAAGGAATAGTAGTAGAAAAAGGTTGCATGAAAGAGAGAGCGCAACTTGGGCGTTATTTGCCACCCGAAAGAACAATAGTTAGAACCGGTATGTGAATGTTTGAGTGTGCGTGTCTGTGTGTGCGTACGTGTGTATGTGTGTTTGTGTGTGCA
The DNA here is from genome assembly GCA_016164225.1 of Gammarus roeselii. Classification (NCBI taxonomy): domain Eukaryota; kingdom Metazoa; phylum Arthropoda; class Malacostraca; order Amphipoda; family Gammaridae; genus Gammarus; species Gammarus roeselii. The sequence goes on along the minus strand of SDVV010013735.1, from coordinate 10,914 downwards.
ACGACTATTATGAGAGTTGTTAAGAAAGAGTCTGAGACAAGTTAAAGGAAATTTGAACTAAACATAAGACGCAAATGAGGTAATTAGAAGTTAAGCAAATCAGAGTGGGGGAGAAAAGCAGGGAGAGTGAAGAAGAGGGAAGTCTGAAGGGAAATAAGGGTGTTCCCCCCCCCCCCCCCCGGTTGAGACGTGACCCGATGCGGCCCGTGAACCTAACAGATGCCTCGGAGGAGTGGGCATCGCGAACAGATTCGCCGTTTGTGATGTCCACAGCGTCGTTTGAGATGATCGAACGGCTTCTACATTGCAAATGACAGCTCCATAATCAAGGCGGCATGATCGAACTGATGCTCTGTACAAGCCCGGTACCAAATAGCAAGGATGTTAACAGGATAATTCTCGTCGACTTTCGGCAGTGGGTCAGCCAATATGAGGTCGCCCCGCGATCTGAATGTCACACACAAGACACAGGAACTTGATGGTCTTCGCATAACAGAGGTGTGTTGTATAGCTCTTAGGCCAGTTTAGGTTGTAGACCGGAATCGTGAGTAAAATGCATGCTTCAAGTTATGAAGGGACCTCAGTGTATGAAGGGACGAAGGGACCTCGGAGTATAAAAGGACGAAGGGATATCTGTGTAAGAAGAGACAAAGGGACCTCTGCGTATGAAGAGACGAAGGGACCTCGGGGTATGAAAGGACGAAGAGACCTCGGCGTATGAAAGGATGAAGGGACCTCGGCGTATAAAGGGACGAAGGGTTGTCGGCGTATGAAGGGACAAAGGGACCTCGTCGTATGAACAAAGGGATCTCGACGTATGAAGGGATATCAGCGTATTAGCATCAAGCGTTGAAAACGTGCAGTATTGGCGAAAACTTAGCAATACGAACTAGAAAGCCTCTGCAATGTAGACATTAAGGTGTGGCAGACGGACGGACGCAAACACTAAGAGCCTTCCAGGGCCAGGTAGGCAAAGGGCCCTGAAGGGCTCAAGATTTCGCATTAGGATTAATCTTCTTCATTTCAATAAAATATTTTACAGGAGCTTCTAATTTATAAGGAGTACGGCATGATAACTTTGTTCTGATGGGAATTTCGCATAAAAAAAAATCACAACTTGTACTTCACAAATCTGGAAGAAAAAAATCGCAGTTCGAGATAATACTCTACGAAACACTATAAACGATGCATTGTATGCGAATATGTTGAAAAATATAAAAATACAGTTCAAATTTTACTTTTACCGTAATACTGAGAAAGAGCTTTCAATAATTGAATTGAAAAGAATGTCTATTTAATAGTAGTATTCTACGATAGAGCCATGACCCTCTAATCTACTCTACGATTGCTTTTCAACAATGCATGGCACGGGATGATAATTCTAACACTGCATGAGGAGACCAGATTTTTTAATAGCATATTTTTTCGAAAAAATAATTATAAAAAATCGTAGAGAGAAGATGTATATTTTTTATTCGTAATATTGTAGTACTCCAGAAATGTTAAATAATGTATTACATGTCATGAAAACGTCATGAATACGTCGTAACTATGTGAAGTTCGGATTTTGTTTGAGCGTTACAGCAGACGGGCAGACGGACATGCATGTTTTTAGAATTAGAGTCCTAAACCCTTTCCAGTGATAACCGACACATCATTCTCCTGTAAAAACAACGTCGGGTGTAAAGGATCATGTCTTTCCGCTGCTGCCTACAGACAAATATTTGCTTCAACGATCCATTCAAGAGAAAATATAGTTGAACTCAACGAATAAATAATCTTTGGTTTAAATTTAGTGCCCCAGTCACATCAAGTCTTTGATCACTGTTTCAGGCGGTCATATGTCTCAAAAACAATAGATCCAATTCGAGCCAAGCCTCTAGAAACAAGTTCCTGGTTTCACTTCCTCAAATAAATTTTCTATCAACGGAATTTACGTTGTAGGCATTATGCATCAGACATAACATGCATGCACTGAAACTATTAGAGATTAGATTAGTCGCACCTGTATGTCAGTGTAGCAGTGGAGGGTGTGCAGGAGGTAGGCGTCACGTAGGGTGTGGAAGGCGGCCACTTCCTGCAGTAGCAGCGCCTGCACCTCCTGAAGCTGCTTCAATGCACGCTCCTTCTCCACTATCACGTCCGTTGACCGCTTACCCTGAAACAGGCTGCTGTGTGAAGTAGGGAATACGCCCAAGGTAGTACAGTTGAAAAAGTAACAGACTAACAGGTTATAGGAATCAATATCAAAGACGCAATGCCTACGGCCAAAGAGGCAAAAATTATGCATCAGAGGGAAAACTGTCAGAGACGCAACACATGCAGCCACAGAGTCAAAAAATTATGCACCTGAGGGAACTGTCAAAGACGCAACACATGCGGCTAAAGAGGCAAAAATTATGCACCAGAGGGAAAATTGTCAAAGACACAACACCTGCGGTCAAAGAGGCAAAAAATTATGCACCAGAGAGAAGATTCACCTATGAAATATTTCATGTGTAAGTAAACGAGAGGAATAAACGTATTAAACTTAATATCAACAAACACCACGACATATTGAAAGTTTCTTGAATAGCTTAGAATGGTTACAAAATTTAACAAGTTACAAATAAAGTACCGGGATAGATCTAGGGCGTCCTAATGCTTTAGTTTAGGCCAGGCACTAAAACAAATGATGGGTTTCCTCTTAATAATCATTATACACACAAATTGCCTTTGCAAAGGAGGAAGGCATGGCCCCAAACCCCTTCTTCCCTCCCCTAGTCAACGTCACCTAACTGCGGTTATCACTACACATGCTCACCTTTAGCCTGAGCTTCTCTATGCGGTCCTGTATTCTGTTTAAATCTGCCACGATCAGGTCCCTCTTAATCCTGAGGGAGTCCACAGAGGCGTAGAGAGCGTGGTACTCCCTTACGGCACCGCACACCTCCTCATCCAGGCGCCCACAGGCCTCGGGGCCGCTGTCCCGCACCTGGCAGGAGGAACAAAGAGTTCGTTCGTCGATATCGGAAATGTTGAGAGATGTGCACGAGGGTGCAGCCAGGCCAAGATGGCGCACTGCACATATGACCCACTTTCAAATAAATAAATGGGTACCGTCTTAATCAATGACGTCAGCCGGCGTCTAATTAATCTTACCTCAGTCATTGGCAAATTGATGGAAATTTGATCACGGATAAAATAACAGAATTCGTAGAATAAAATCAGTTGATAGGAGACTCTCAGCATGGCTTTAGACGCCATCGTTCCCGTCTTACAAACCTGCTGTTTTTTCGAGAATTCAATTGAATTTCATGATGCAAAATCTCCGATCGATTTAATTTACCTCGACTTCCTAAAGCTTTCTGATAAAGACCCTAACAAACGCTTAGTTAGCAAATTGCACAGCATCGGTATTCGAGGTGAGCTAAACAACTATATAAAATTCTGCCTCTCGGACAGACGGCAGCGAGACGTACGTTACGGAACTTCCTCCAATTGAGGTGACCTTAAAAGCGGCATGCCTCAAGGATCCGGGTCAGGCCCAGTTCTTTTCATAATATTCATAAATGATCTCGATAGCAACGTACTCACGAGCATTAGCAAGTTTGCAGACGACACTAAGCTAGGAGGAAAAGTGCAAACCAAACTGGAGTGGGAGCAGATTCAATTAGATACAGACACTAGGCCGCATCTCCAGAAAGGGGGGTGGCCGACGGCAAGGCGCACTTCACACCCTCATGCGCTCACACTCGCACAACTTAGCCCTTCTGCGCTGAAGGGTCCGGCCGGTAGCCCCGTTACATAGATTCAATTAGACTTGAACAAAATTGTTTACTGGTCAGAAAAGTGGGAAATGAAATTCAATGTCAACAAGTGTAAAGTTATGCACATTGGTCACCATAACCCTAAGCAAGAATATTCAATGTCCGGAGAGAAACTGATTCCTGTCACCAAAGAGAGAGATCCAGGTGTCATCATTAGTCACGACTTAAAAAGCAACAAGCAATGTAACGATGCTACCAGAAAAGGCAATAAAATGTTAGGCATGATATCTCGCACAATCTCGTACAAGAGCAAAAACAGTAATCTCAAGTTATATGATGCATTTGTTAGACCGCACCTTGAGTATTCCGTCCAATTCTGGTCTCCATACATTAGAACAGACGTTATTAAATTAGAAAAAGTTCAACGTAGAGCTAGCAAACTTATCCCTTCGCTGCTCAATAAATCGTTCAAAGACAGACTACGTAAACTCAACCTTTATTCGCTAGAAAAACGTAGTCAGAGGTGACATAATCGAAGTGTGGAAGATAATGAAGGGTAAGGAAAACGTCAAGCGAGCGAGCCTTTTCACTCCAGATGCGAACGGAGTGACCAGGAATAATGGATACAAAATCGTTGGCCAACGTTTCACACTCGATATCACGAGCAATTTCTTCATGTATAGAGTTGTCGAAAAAGGAACAGACTGCCAGCGGAAGTAGTCAATAGCAATACATTCGAAACGTACAAGTCACGCCTTGAAAAATTCTACCAAATCGCCGCTCAAGAGCTCCCAGCTATGGCACTCTCACACTCGCACAACTTAGCCCTTTTGTGCTTAAGGGTCCGGCCCGGGCGGTACCCCCGCAACATACACTCTGGGTCACGAGTGTAGTCCGAGGATCCGTCGTCAGCAGCAGGGCCCAACAGTTTTCACTGGTTTAGCCCCGCAGCGTCATAATGGCCGCCCCCCCCCCACCTACGACCATCCCGACAGTGTTTACAAGTGTAGGAAGACAACAACAGAACTATTGGCCCAAACTAGGTTGCTTTTTGATAGCAAGAGTTATAGTTCTGGAGTAGAATGTCTAGGAGGCCTATTGGCCCAAACTAGGTTGCCTTTTGATAGGAAGAGGATTAGTTCTGAAGTAGAACGTCTAAGAGAGCTTCGTGTGCCATTTGTTTTTTTATAACAGGAAATGGAACGGTTTAGCTATTTGTTGGTGATTTATGTAGAACTTATCGAGCTGCGACTTAAACGTTTCGATTGTGATGCTGTTTACAACCTCCGCTGGAAGTTTGTTCCATTCTTTGACAACTCTACACGTGAAGAAATTGCGCGTGACGTCGAGTGGGAAACGTTTCCCAACAATTTTGTATCCATTGTTTCAATTCACTCAGTTTGTATCTAGAGTGAAAAGGCTCGCTCGATCGACGTTTTCCTTACCCTTCATAATCTTCCACACATCTATCATGTCGCCTCTGACGCGACGTTTCTCGAACGAATAAAGATTGAGTTCACGAAGCCTGTCTTCGTACGATTTATTCCGCAGCAAGGGGATGAGTTTGTTAGTTCTAAGTTGAACCTGCTCAAGTTTAATACCGTCTTTTCTAAGGAATGTAGACCAGAATTAAACGGCATACATGAAACGCGGTCCAACAAATGCATTAAATAACTTGAGCATACTGTGTTGGTTTTTGTACGAGATAGTGCGGGATATCATACCTAGCATTTTGTTGCCTTTCTTGGCAGCATCGTTACATTGCTTGCTGCTTTTTAAGTCGTTACTAATGATGACACCTAAATCTCTCTCTTCAATGACTTAAACGAGCTTCTTTCCAGACATTGAATATTCGTGTTTGGGGTTATGAGGACTTATGTGCATAACTTTGCATTTGTCTACATTGAATTTCATTTGCCACTTTTCTGACCAGCCAACAATTTTGTTCAAGTCTAGTTGGATCTGCTAACACTCTTGTTCAGTTTGCACTTATCCTCCGATCATAGTATCGTCTGCAAACTTGCTAATGTTTGAGAGTACGTTGCTACAGAGATCGTTAATGAATATTATAAAGAGAACTGGCCCTAACACGGATCCTCGAGGCACGCCGCTTGTAACATTACCCCAGGGGTAGGAAGCTCCGTTAAATACACCTCGCTGCCGTCTGTCCGTAAACCAGCATTTTATCCAGTTGTTAAGCTTGCCTCGAATACCGGTGCTGTGCAATTTACTAATTAGGCGCTTGTGGGGGACTTCATCAAAGGCCTTTTGAAAGTCAAGGTAAATGAAATCGATGGGAGACTTTGTGTCGTATATTTCGATTATATTTCTGAAGAAGAGTAGCAGATTTGTAAAACAGTAACGGTTGTGTCTAAAGCCATGTTGAGAGTCGCTAATCAATTTATTTGATTCTAAGAATTCTGTCATTTTATCCGTTATCAAACTTTATATCAACTTGCCAATGACTGAGGTGAGACTAATTGGAGGATGCCAAGGGCAGGAAAGCTCATCAGAGCAGCGTCAAAATCAACCATTCGCAACCATTCTCCACTCACGCCTGTTCGTTGCACGCTCTCTCGCCACCTCCACATTCATGTCTCTCCTTTCTAACACCTGCTCCACACCATCCATCCACCCAAACTTCGGCCTACCTCTAGGCCTGCGACCACTCGCCTCCACATTCATCACCCTTTTCACCAATCTCTCTTCATCCATCCTCGCCATGTGCCCCAACCATCTCAGAACACGCGAATCCACTCTGTCCTCCAACTTCTTCACCATCCCTGTTCTGATTCGAACCACGTCGTTGGTGGCACGGTCTCTCAGCGTTACTCCAGCCATGCTCCTCAAACATTTCATCTTGAAAACATTCAACATTCTTCTCTCCGCTACTCTCACCCCCCAAATCTTAGCTCCGTACAGCACATTTGGGACAACTACACCCTCATACAACCCTCTCTTTGTTCTCATCCCCAACGTCCTGCAGCTCATTACATTCTTCAGTGCTCCCAGCACTTTACACCCCTCCTTCACTTCAGTTACCCCCCCATAGGAGCCCAGATACTTAAAACACTCAACTTCTTCCAACAACTCTCCATTTAGGAGGACACTAGTTCTGTTCGGATCAACAGCCCTCGAACATCTCATTACTTTAACCCACGTTCACTCTAAGCTTCCTCCTCTCCCATACTCGACTAAACTCAGACACTAACCTACATAGCTTCTCCTCTGAATCAGGCATCAGCGCCGTATCATCCGCAAATAGCAACTAGCTCAACCGTCAACTCCGCCCATTCGCTTCCAACAGCTCTAAGCCACAACCCAACACAGTCGCGTTTACCTCCCAGACCACTCCATCCATGTAAGATTGAACAGCCAGGGAGACATCACGTAGCCTTGACTCAGACCCACTTTCACTGTGAACAATCACTCACCTCGCTTCCAACTCTGACACAAGCTCGTCTGCCGACATAGAAACTCGGCACCGTTTTCAACTGATCTCCGCATACTCTATAAAAACGCAACACCCTCCACAGCGCTTCCCTGCCAATCCTGTCGTATGCCTTTTCCAAATCCATGAAGGCCCAGAACACATCCTTTCCCTTTGCAAGGTACTTCTCACAGACCTGTCTCACTGCAAAAATCTGACCGGCACACTCCTAAAGTTACAGTGTTTCTCTCCAATTGCACGATCCGTACATTCTCAAATCCTTTTGATCTGCACTCTCCAATACAACATACCGGCCACACATAACAAACTGATACCTCTTGATTAGTAGCATTCATTTATATCTCCATTGCCCTCATACAGCGGGGCAAAACAGGCACTGCGCCACTTAATCGGTACCACGCCCACCACAAAACTAATGTTCATTAGCCTCGCCGACAATTCAACAATCGTTATTCCGCCCTTTTCAGGCACTCAGTCGCAACGCCATCCAAACCAAGAACTTTCCTTGCTTCCATCACCTCCACCGCCTCCTGCGCCTTTTTCTTAGCAATGTCCGCAACAAGATTCTCTCCAAAAACCGGCCATTGCGCACCACCACTCACAGCAACAATGTCAGCCTCTATGTCATTCTCGACATTTCAACAATTCATCAGAATACTCCGCACACCTTTTCCGTCCGTCACCACTTTCCGTCAACAACTGGCCGTTTTCATCATTCACCGCCTCCTCCTTTACGGTCTCTTATTTTCTCACTCTTAAACGCTTTCCAGAACATCTTCATGTTCTCCTCAAAATTCTGGCACAACCGTCTGCCCCACCTGACATCAGCGTCCCCTTTGGTTCTCCTCACCACTCGCTTCACCTCCTTCCTCCTTTCCTTATAGTTGTCATAGGCCACCACCGCTTCGCTTGCAATCACTCCTCAAAAGCTCTTCTTTTCTGCGCCACCGCCAGTTTGACCTCATCGTTCCACCACTCGCAGCCCTTCCGTCTGCACCCGCCCACACGGCGCACACCACACACCTTTCTCGAACATCTCAATAAAGCATCTCTGAACGTCTCCCATTCTTCCTCTACATCTAGCAGGTCCTGCCCCTCACTATGCCATACTCCTCCCTCAACGCCCGCTGTAACTCCTCAGCTCTACTTTTCCCATTTAGTTCACTCACCTTCACGACCTCTCTTCCTCCTCTTACTCTTTTGTTCCCCTTCTACCAATGATCCCGTCTTAATCTTCTTTCCACCAGCAGATGGTCGGACACTCCTCCACCCTCCTCTCTCATTACCCGCACATCCAACAGCCTCCCCACCACTCTCCTCGAAATCAGCACAAAATCCATCAGTGCTCTCTCCACCACTGCACCATGGGCCATCCTTACCCATGTGTACTTGTGAATATCTGGCTTCTTGAACAACTGTTCCCGACCAACAGCTCCTGCTTCATACACAGGCCTATCAGGTTTTCTCCACGGTCATTTCTATCGGGAACGCCATACCTCCCTATCACATTATCCACTACTACATCTCCAACTCTCGCATCAAGGGCACCCAGTACAACCACATTGAATTGACTTCCAAAACTCTCAATACACTCGCTCTGGTCAGTCCAAAATTGCTCCCTCTCCACCTCACTCCTATCGCTACCAGTTCCGTACGCACTCACAAGTGCCCATTTTTCTACGCCTAACTTCACTTTCACCTACATCAATCATGAGTACACTTCTTTCCACTCAGTAACGCTACTAGCCAGTCGATCACTCAATAACAACACCACCTTCATCTCGTGCCCAACCACACCTTCTCGTGCCCATCCTTCATCTTCCACTTACCACTCCAAACTCACACTGGCCTTTACCCTTCAACTTAATCTCACTCAGAGCCAGCACATTTCAATTCCTGCTCACAAACATCTCACCAATATCTCGTCTATTTGCTTCATTCGTACTACAACCACGCACATGCAGCAGCCCTAACAATAGGGTTCGGAATAGCGTGAGTCTCTCCTCACCTCGCTCGTCTTGCCGTCTTTAGGGGAAAATTTCAGAGGGGATTCCTAGCCGCCCCGACCCTTATTAGTCGCCTCTTACGACACACAGTGGTTGCGGTAGCACGATTATAAGCTCCCGCTAGAGGGCTCCCCTTTTAGTCGCCTCCTGCGACACGCAAGGGTTATGGTAGAAGTATTCTAACGCACCCGCTAAGAGGTGAAAAGGCTAGGGTGCCTGTAGCGTATTTGTAGGTCGTCCATGTATAGTGATGGAAGCAGTCTTCCGTCACGGTTGCGTTACCGATTTCGCTCCTAAGAGGTGATGGTCGATCTCTCCTAGTTGAGAACTTTAACCTTTACGAGCCGATATCCGGTCTCGGAGCGATGTTCGGTTTAGAGCAGTGATTGGCTTTTATTTTGATGATGGTTCGGGAATGAGGCGAGAGCGGATGATGGAAGATTGTTGAAAAGGGTGATGAATGCGGAGGCGAGTGGACGTAGGCCTAGAGGAAGACCGAAGTTTGGGTGGATGGATGGATAGCGTGAAGCAGGGTTTAGGAAGGAAAGACATAAGTGTGGAAGTAGCGAGGAAGCGCGAGAAGAGAATGGTTGTGACTGGATGAGTTCTCACGCGGCCCTGATGTGCTTTCTCGTCCTTGGCGTTTTATTGAGAAACGGAATGATAGTGGGTGGGGAAGGGCCCGGTTACTATGACGCAGAAGGGGTAAACTAGTTAACTGTCGGGCCCTGCTGCTGACACTGATCTCGGACCTCCTTCTTGGCCCAAAGCTGAAGTTCAATTTCGGTCATGTGATTCATAATTAAAACACGTGAAATCCACTCTTTTCGAATGTCATATTAATTCAAAGTCGAATATGTTACATGATGTCGATTTTTTATTGGTCAAATTGTTAAAAATTTCATGAACACCTTGTAGATTGATATCCACTGTAACCGTGCTCTGAGGGGAGGGGGAAGGGGATAGAGGAGGGTTTTATTGTTGGATGTTTGTTAAAAATGTTACATACCATACCATCATGCGGTTTCCGTGTGAGTCGCATCTTTTGCTCAGACTTGAATAATAATTTAGATGGAGGCATTTTTCCCACTTGCATTATGCCTTCATCTCGTCAATTTTCCCGTTTGGCTTACCGATTATGTTTAGTTGAACTCGCTCTTTTTGCTGGTTCAATTTGAAAAAATAAAAATTGTAATCACCGATCCAAATAAATTCCTCAATATTATCAGAGACAGTTTCATCGGGCAATACTTCAAATCGGTTTCGCGTGTCGGTTCGGTTGCGGTGAGGTTAGCTGCCTCCTGGTTACTACAGTTGAGAACGGTGCTTCGCTATCAATGACTGAGTTTCTTGAAGATTTGATGCAATAATTGGTTTCTCCTTTTTTGACTCGTACAAAGTCTAAGTGCACTAGAAGTTCATTAACCTTGCAAATGAATAAGTAAAACAATACCGGATAACGTTATTACCGGAAATGCGCTGATACCGGGAAACTGTACGTAGGCAAAGAAAACACAGGGATGCGAGACATGAAGTAGATCGAGACATGAAGATGAAAGTCCAGTAAACAACGACGTGGAGCAGACAGATACAGATACAGACACTAGGCCGCATCCCCCAGAAAGGGGGGTGGCCGACGGCAAGGCGCACCTCACACCCTCACACGCTCACATTCACACAACTTAGCCCTTTTGTGCTAAAGGGTCCA
>SDVV010013734.1:0-15022 GCA_016164225.1 Gammarus roeselii | reverse complement strand
TATGTTTGAAACTAAACTATTCATAAATGTTCCCATTCACGCAATGGATGATTCAGCATTTCCTCACGCTATTTTGTCTAGCAAAGCATGCCGTGTGTTTTTCCATGAAGAAAATTCGTGTGACCAAATATCTTCATAAGCAATGTTTAATTTATGGTATTTCCCTAACACATTATCACCAAGAGTACTCGCAGATAAAAGAAATTAATATTCTTGACAGCTTCGGAAAATATCTAACCTTTGCCACTATCACATATCGTTTGTCAATAATTCATACTACTATGATCTCTCACAAGAACTCAATTACTTATGCCGAATTATTGCCTCACAAACTCATCTTACTTTGGAAGTTCTCGGACACCACAATACTGAACATTCATCCATGCAAGGCTAATCGCCGACACGAATAAATGCAATGAATACGAGCGATTAAATTGCGGAGGCTGCTATAGACCTACAAATAATTCAGTCAGCATACGTACACGCCACATGAAGAGCGTCCAACTCCGCGTTATGCCGTGGTTTTTAGCAACTGTGACTCTCAAAAATACTTCTGAGTTTTACTTTAAATAAATGACTAAATCAATGCAAACATTCAAGGTAATCGTTTGATGCTTTACTGTTAGAACAAACAATGAAGTTTTATGCATCCTTAGTAAAAATCCTCAAATACATTTCGTTTCAATTCTGTTTATTCTAAAAATGCTCCATGTTAGATGGTACTAGGGTACCAACAAACACGGAATATTGGTACACGCGTGAACATGTTGGAATTTTTTTTAAATAAATGCCTAGCATTTATTTCAAGGATTTTTGACGCAAACAAATTGGAAAATATTGCCCACGCTCTGATTTTATGCACCGACACTCATTGTTGCAAAGGACAACGCAACTGTCACCTCGTCCCCGGGCCACGCCAGCTGTCGAGCAGCTGTCACCTTGTCCCCGGGCCACGCCAGCTGTCGATCTACTGTCACCTCGTCCTCGGGCCACGCCAGCTGTCGAGCAACTCTCACCTCGTCCTCGGAACACGCCATCTGTCGAGCAACTGTCACCCCGTCCCCGGGTAACGCCAGCTGTCGAGCTCCTACTCGGAAATTGATCGTTTACTCTTAAAAGCTGGCAAAGATTTGAGGATCTATACGGAGCTGCTTTTGTACTACATAAATTTGGTTGCCCAAAACCGGAAAACGAATGAAAAATACGGACGTTACTGCCACCTAAAACGGGTAGCATTGTGATCCCTGTGCAATAATCAAAGACTGCAATAACCACTGTATCAATGTCAAGCTGTGATTTGCTGCTAATTGCAAAGTTAAGGCATATGTCATTTATTTGATTTCGATGCCTAATGAGTTGGTGATATGATTTGGTTAGTTGATGATAAGCACCTGTTCAGGTGACGGAGTGACTCGATAGGTTAGTGACAAACACAAATTGAGTTTTTTGAGGATTCGATTTGTTAGCATTTTATGGGCAACTAAATTCATTGGCCAAATGTAAGTCTTGGAGATACAAATATTTTCTCAAGGTCTACTGATTTTTATCTCTGTTGTTTATTTCTTACACAATGAACTAGTCAACATTTCATGAGGTCCACGTTCCATGCGCAATGAGGCCAATATTGTTTAACTCTTCATCTGGGTTCGTTCTCATAAATAGGAAGAGTGGAAATTTCTACCATTATTGCAAAGTTATCCAGTTGAAAAATATTATGATCTGAGTCATATTTTTATATGTTCATCATAAATAACGTCAAGATGATGAGTTTCTGCTAAGAGAGTTATTTTGACCCTAGATAATATGGTAGAATATAAGTATCATATTCCGGCCTAACTGAATTTTGTGCTACCTTGCAGCCTTTTCCAATTGATCATCGATCTCCGTTAGGCATAACCTTACTAACGAACATTTTCTAATCCTGCTAGTTTCCCAAATAAACAACTGTCGAATAAATCACCATGGAATTTCTATTGATTTCGTGTTTGATTAATTGCAACAGCGATTTGAGCCATCGACGCGCTTCCCGAATGTGTACTACCGTCCGTATGTTATTGAATTTTATATCCCTAGCCCGTAAACAACTCGAAATGAATTCCTAACCTGCTATTGAAGCTGGCTGGATGAGAGAACGGTGCAAACTTTTTCCAATATTCGAGTTGGATAACTTCTGGCTTTAAAAATTGAAACTCAGGGCGCGGGCGAAGTATATTGCTCTGTAATTGCTGGAGCGAAGTTTTAGATGAAGTTGATGGCAGAGCAAAGCGATGTCGGAAGAACTGTGTGGTGACTCTTTGCACTCAGTTTATTGTTATGACTGTACAATATATTCGTGTATTAGCGTATTATAAATGTCTTTCATATGGTAATTTGATCAGTATCGTACATGAATCTTCTATTAGTCTTGATATAATTAAATCAAGAAAAGCAAAATAGACGCTTTTGATAGTCATAAATGCAATGTGTTTTTATTTTATTTCTCATGCGAGTTTCAATGCCACCACTGAATCCAATTGATAACGTAAAAGACTCGTCATATATGACAGTCTTGAACCTGCAGCGCCGGCAAGAGGGTCCGATTCTTCACCGACGCGGCTGGTCTCAAACCAAACATGTAAACCGCTGCACTCGCCTGAGTGGTGGGTAAATTATTACCAACAATTTAATTTTACGAAACGAAACAACAATCAACGCTTACGAAATTATCACCAAGCCTACACAATCATAACAATACCAGCCAACTTATCGTGCCTGTCACCGCGATATCATCAGAGGAAACGTTATCAGGAGTTCAAGAGCTTTTCCTTAGCTGCCTCTAAAAATGTAACTTACATCATAATGAGACTAGAATAGCCATCTGCCAACGGACTGCTTCATCTGCAGCCCCACTATGGAGCAATCATAGTTCCTTGAAATCTTTTTTGCTTTCGCAGAAGGGAAACTAAAACTCAGTGTAATACTGGAGGGCGACATTTTTTTCCTGTTTTTCACAAAATATTTTCCCGTTGATAATTTTGTTGTATCGTTCTAATATGATGCGGATATTCAATGGAAGTAGATGCAGGGTTATTAGTTCATTCAATGGAAGTAGATGCAGGGTTATTAGTTCATTCAATGGAAGTAGATGCAGGGTTATTAGTTCATTCAATGGAAGTAGATGCAGGGTTATTAGTTCATTCAATGGAAGTAGATGCAGGGTTATTAGTTCCTTCAATGGAAGTTGATGCAGGGTTATTAGTTCATTCAATGGAAATTGATAAAGGGTTATTAGTTCATTTAATGGAAGTAGATGCAGGGTTGTTAGTTCATTTATTGGAAGTAGATGTAGGTTATTAGTTCGCACAGTTCATCATAAACGTCGATATAGGTATTTAAATTGTATACGACCAATCTTTGTGAATTTTGGTTCAGTCCTAAAAAAGGAGAGTTTATTTTACAGTAGGCTTTGTTAATTGTTTCCACCAATTTGTTTTATTGGGTCGGACAATATATCAAATAATTTTGCGATAAACTTTCAAATGATATTCAAAACAGTTTTTAATCGCTTATGTTTCTTTCTTAATGAAACAGATAACCGAATATATTTATACATAATATTGATATGGGCCTGGCATCGGATGCATATCATATATGAATTACAATATGAAGGTATGCCGTATCAATGAGGATCAAAGTTGTAATCATAATTTTTTTTTTCAAGCTGTCATAAAGTGGTAATTACACAACCACACCCTGAACAAATTCCGTTTGTATGCTTATGCGCTATATTCAATGCTCTTGCAGCGTCGACAACACAACTTTTGGGTTTCAGATTTCCTCCGAGTATCAATCACAAGCTGCGGCTCAATTCGCTTGAGAGGAAAGAAGGGAAAAGATTCGCTAAAGAAGGATATGAATTTGTTTTTCACATCATGATTTTTTTGGGACAGTTCTTCCCGATAACAATATCCACCAACATATTCGGTACAACACTCGACACTACATAACTGACACTGACACGTTTTAATGCCACAATCGCTGGGATAATCTCTCATAAATTAATTTTGACACATGAAATATTTAGAGACAAGTTTTGTTTTCACCTTCAGCCGACTTCGTTTGACAGTTATCCAGTCCCTCCAATTGTAGTTCAGGTGTGGAGCATCCAGGGAGAATCCCGAGATCCCTGAAACACGATATTAGTAACTGGAATCCCGAGGTCCCTGAAACACGACGGTAGTTACTGGAATTCCGAGATCCCTGAAACACGATATTAGTAACTGGAATCCCGAGGTCCCTGAAACACGACGGTAGTTACTGGAATCCCGAGGTCCCTGAAACACGACAATAGTAACTGGAATTCCGAGGTCCCTGAAACACGACGGTAGTAACTGGTCGAGATTCAAACTTTCTTCAGTGTACTTTTCAAGCTCAACCTTTGTGGAAACTAGATTAGAGAAGACCGAGGCAACAACATCCTACTGCTGGTAAGAAAAGGGATGAGCATAACAGCTTTATTATGCTAACATGCTAACCTGCTAACGTGCAGCCTGCCTCCAGGTACTTAGATAATAACCTACCGCCAAGAAAGTGTAGCAGCTGTTGGTCGGATTCAACTAATCTCAGCTTTGGAGCTAAAATAAATAACTCATAATAGAAATGCATAGTGGCTCATCGTTGATCAAATACCTGTTTTCTAATTTATAGAAAGTAGATGTGGAATGGGAATGATATAAAACTAGCCTGCTTCACCGGCGATCAAACTTCGAACTGTATTTTTATGTTCAAATTACATGGACACATTAAAGCTCGTTTAAAGTTCTCAGAAAAATCATTTTTATTTCCTGATTTCTTCGTTGTAGTTCGTGGAAGATGATTCTTTTAGGCCCGTAAACATCTGTGTGGGCATGCTTTTCAGTCAGCATTGAATATGAATAACATATTTGGCCTCTATCGTGACAAGGGATTGTGTGACAAGCCAGATGATAGGGATAATGACCAAGATTATGACTAATATTGTTTTCCTTTACATTAGAGCTAACTAAGGCTTACAATAAAAACCGTATTTGTGGAATGGTTGGTATCAAGAATGACGATGAATAAACATGAAATCGTTCAGAAAGTGCCTGAAATGTAAATAGAATCTCGTCCGGTGAATCAGTTCAGTGAATTTATTTTCACAAAGGTGCCCTTAAGAAATCGGCCTTCAAAGCATTTGTTCTCAGTCATGTTTACAGCATTTGCATCTCATCAGCTGTTTCGGAATTTATGTTTGAGTACAGTACCAGACTCCAGTACCCTTCAATTTTCATGGTGGCTTTGTTAGAAAATCGAACCGCATTCCACATGGACTCGACTCTGAATGGGTTCAGCCCTGTTACTCACAAACACTTATTCTTTGGGATTAAGGATTGTTTTTCCTAACCTTCCATTTTGATAGTAGCTTGATATCGAAGAAAAAAAAATATTAATGCAGTTGTGTTATCATGAATGATTTTTCAGTGGATTAATAAAGGATATCAATCCGAAGTACCCCTGGCTGTGAGGTTTGACAAGCGTTTTTGCCACCGCGTTCATTTGGTAGTCAGTGCTCATCATGATGCTCAGTCAATCCAACGCCGGCAGAGAGGTACCAATAGTTTCTCATTGTTTTCACATAGATGAATAACCTTAATAAACGGAATGTTATAACATACCAATGAATTCTGCTTGTATGAAAATCTTTCAACGTACAATAGGCGGTAAACAATAATGGCGGGCATATCCAATGAAGTCGAACACTTTGAATGTGAAGGCACGGAACCAACCATGGTCGACGGGAAATCGGATTAGCTTGCAAGTTAACGCGTGTCCAATATGTGTTAATGAGGCGAGAACGTACTCATCGATGACTTAGCGTAGTGCATACATCATGCTTAAGTATATAGGTAGTACGAGTGAGCGAACCTAAGCGGCAGAAATTTACAGCCAGAAGGCCCACGCTATTGAACACTTATATCAACTGAAATAATGTTATTCAAGTTGAAAAGAATGAAACGGAACCATGAAAAATTCTGGTTTAATAAGGATCCAGCTAAGCGGGGCTTGTCCATATGTCAGGAAAAAATGTATCCCTCCGAATTCGGGCAATTTTTGGGCGTTGTCCGTCGCGTCTTTACTCATGTGTGCCCGAGTCTCTTACTCGCCTCATAGTCACCAGATAGAATTATCTGAACTAGGTATTTGAGGGAAGCTCTTTCAAGAGAGTTTATGATGATTCTTTCCTGGTAAACATAGGATCCTTTCAAAATTTTCTACCTACAACATTTGATTTTTTTATGAGTAATAGTTCGAATATCCCCCTTCGTTTGCAAACGGGATTATCTGTCCCATCCAGCTTATATTTTCTGTTGTATTTACTGGACTGCTGTAGTAATTTGAAAACCGTCTTCAGTGACCAAGATTTTGCTCACCTATGAAATGAAGAATTACCAATGCTTTGCATGGCAACTACAGAGGGACCATTCTGTTCTGGCCGCACATCGTATTACGATTGAGTAACTAACTTCAAGGATTCAAATTGTATCATCATTTGTTTCATATATTACATTTCTTTCAATTCATGTTCCTTGCATCCTCAATAATATATAATATTTTTAAACCGTGCTTCACGATCCTCAAATACTCCTACACTGCCATTCTAAAATCTGTGGGCGCACTCTTAACTGCCGTCATCATTTCACTATCATGAGGCATCGTCAAACACACTTCCTTCGCCCTCTTTCTCAATCCTGTTGTTTCCTGGTTCCCAGAGAGCTTCAATTGTTCCCAATACTCATCTCGTTTTCACTGCTGAAGGTAGAGGGCGTCAACATATGTGAGGAGAGAGAGGAGCGGTGAAGGGTGGCAACGAAAGCGGCAGCGAGCCAGAGGCCTCGTTCTCAATACCATAACTCAGAAATAGATGAAGACATTTGTGAACAACAGATGAACTTGTTGCGGGATGAACTTCCGAACACCAACTCAACCCATTTCTTAGATTTTACTCCTAACTGCATACATAGGTTGTGGGCCCAATATATTGGGGCGGCTGTCAGGTTATGGTGCGACCCCAAGTATGTTCACTGATAGGTGGCTCTATACTAAGCCTCTCCAAAATTGTTGTCTGTATACATATTCATGTGGGAAAGGGACATAAAAGGTATTTATAGCAAGCGAATCTTAAACTTAATCTATAAATTGTGGTCTTGTATCTCAATCTTGATCTGTTTATACATGTGTTTTTTTTAGACAACATTTTTTAATGTATTGGTAGTTTTTTTTTTCTTGAGCCTGTTTTTTGTTGTAACCATTGATGTGTCATCGAGGGCCTCAATAATGACATTAATAATTACAATTATTATTATTAAGAAACCCCTGACAAACATGTGCCACGTAACACACCATTCAAGCCATAATATGATCACAAAGAAGTTACACAAATTACAAATTTAAACAAAAACATTGACTTTCCGTATAGCTACATTTGCCAAAACCATAGCTCCTATCAGCCAGATAAAAATAACTCGTCAGCAACGGACTCTATCAACGTAAATATTCATTCATCCTAAAAAACAAAATTCACACGTCATCAGCTTTCTCAGGAACATCTGTAACCTTGCCCTTCTTCAATATACCACACCAAACACATAGAAACACGCATACATCATACCCTTCATGAAACCCAACAGTGCCCTAACAAAACCAGCCTCCTCAATACCCATTTCTCTGCTCATATCTCCTTTCCTCTACAAAACACTGTTTCAGGATAGAGCACTCTGCAATCCCACATATCACTAACCCCACAAAAACCATCTACGAAGGCCAGTTGAAAAAAAAACAGCTCATTCCTCCTGGTATGGGCCTTCGACAATACTAAGGCTTCGCAATAGTTCCAAGACACGTTCTCATAAACAAATACTCTACACACACATCATTCCATGCTATACAAATAACTTGTTTCCTATCATACAGACATGAACACCCAGTCTACAATAACAAGCTTTTGGGTCACCCAGGGTCGTTTCTTTCCCTTCACTTTTTAACATCTTCATGCACGATCTGCCAACAAAAACAAAACACATCACCTACATCAGCTAATAGTCGGATGACCTTACAATCTTCCCACAACACCGCAAACACGAGATAGCAGCAGCACACCATCAGCATTATCTGATGTAACTCGAAATCTGACTGCAAGACTCAAGATTGAATAATTCTGTATGGGAGACATCACAGACAATTTTAACGCCAGATAAAAGCGAACACATGTCACACTCAACAACAATCTAACATAGGAATGCCGGTTAAACCTCATACGAACTACACAAGCACTAGAACAAAACCTTGACTGGACTTACTTCGGGCCCTTATCACTCCAACGAACCTAATACAACACCATTAAAACACTTCATAAGACTTATCATTTACTGCATAAACACTACCTGGTCCTCTGACCATGCTCACTCACTCATCAACCCCCATAAATAATACAAAATACGAATTTAGGTATCACTCATGACTATAAACAGACGGCGCCTATTCCACATCTGCAGAGGGAACCAAGGAACATCCTCTCCTACATCATTTTGATAAGTGAGGGACTGAATTTTTTAAGAGGATTATGGACTTGGCCCATTCCTGCCTCCACTTACTGGACACACAGAAAACCCACAGAAATATACCTAGCCCATCGCCAGCGCACTAAGGCGTCCTTTACACCATCAATACTGTACGATACGAAATAATTTCGGATACCATGGTGGATATGGAGGGGGGGGGATCGAAACCATGACGTTGTCAATATATATTTAATAGCACGTACGTTTGCCCAGCGGGTTTCAACTGCGCAAAATAAAATAATACGTGCGTTTGCCCCACAGGTTGGAAACACGTATTCTTGCCTCGCGGGTTAGAAATACGTTCTTCTAGGTTAGGTTAGGTTGGGTAGGAGGTTTCCAACAATATGCTCGCAACGTAGTAAGCTAATATATCCAGATGGACGCAACATAACGTTACGAAGCCACTACCCCGCCGTATATAACTGAACCAGGGTGAACACCACAGTATACATTTCATATCGTACCATACTCTACCATTCCCAAGTTTAAAGAACGCATGCATGCATAGTCAGATGCACACACGTCACAGCACACTGAACAGAGTCAACATACTCCTACAGAGTCACCCACCGCCGGTGGACGCGGAGGAGTTAGAGATTACCAGGGGTGATAGGATTCACCAGTAGAAGCTAAGGTGCGGACACCACACGGCCCTCCACACATACCAACATAAACGGGAAAAACGCCCATTCCGAACTGTGCCTGCGAAACGGGAAAAACGCGCTCGACCAATAAGGCCGAGAGTGTCACGACGTTGTGTCCAGCTATCGCAACCGGCATGATCTATGTCAGCGTCGACGAGACAGCATATATTATATTATGGGGTTTGGGTTTAATGTAGAGGCCTGCGCTGGACTTAAGATTCACAACAAGAAAATGTCGGTGGTTATTGGGTGAGTAACTCTCCCGCAGAGGGATAAGGCTAGGCAGCATAAATAACATTGATATCAATGTATCAATGTTATTTATGCTGCCTAGCCCTATCCCTCTGCGGGAGAGTTACTCACCCAATAACCACCGACATTTTCTTGTTCATTTGGACGGTGTCGTCGCCCCGTCATTGGCGACCGCAAAGGGGTGAACCCTTGCGAGGACGCGTCCTCGTCAACTGCAGGATATGTTTGTAAGTCACTGTGGGACACAGTAGAGGGAGTCCACGATGGAATAAGGTCTCGTCTCTGGCAGACGGATTTAATTGCGTTCGATGACAGCTCCATTACGACTTCCCCCTCAGTCCATGATTTGATTCGCCGGCAGAGAGGGGAACATGCCTTCAATGTCAATAAGTCCACTCGACGAGAGTCCATAAACAGAAAATGCGTTGGGTTTTAAATGTGCAGCAATTGTTTTTCTTCGGAAAACCAATCTGAAATAACTTAGAACCGAAATCGAAAATTAAAAGTCAGAGAAGGAATGCCTCAAATCTAACAGTTTGTACGAACGTAATGTTTCTCATCTCATTTAATATCGGAATGAAACGCCACTCTAGATAAACACTATAATTAAATATTTTGAACCGGAATTTAAAAGTAAATCAGCAGGAAACGGTGTTACCTTCCGTTTGAAGTTTTCAAAATTCGAAATGCATACCTTTATCTTCTATTAAAAAAATAATAATAACAGTTATGAATATACCAGTTTCTTAACGTACTGAAGTGTTAATGATGCGTATTATGATTTTTTTAATATTGAATATTGTTCCTGTCGTGAAAAAATCCCGCCGAGACTCATGTTTTGGGAAGAGCTGTCATGCACGAAGATTTTTTCAAATTAAAATGTATATATACTCACACCCTGAATTGCGTAATGTGGACACCAACTGTGAGCAGTCAGCTGCCAAAATTGATAAGGAAAATATTTTAATTTCAAAAAAGTGTTCGAAGATATTATCTTGGCGCATGTAATTCATGATTCGCTTAGATTCGGACACAAGCATCTGCAACGTTACATGCAGGCCTCTGCCTTCATATTATTATACATAAATGGTTTTATTATGGACAAATCTTCTCCACTCACAACAACTCCCGACCCGCCCTCTTTCATCTATCTATCCATCGTTGTTTCTCTTTCCTATCCGACGCTCTCGATGCTACCCCAACCTGCCAACAACAGTCGAAAGCAACCGATTTGTATGCATTGACACGCGTAGGGTTTCTATGGATATAATCGCGGGCACGCCTGGCCACGTTAATGCGCTCCCAGGAGAGAAGACGCTCCGACCATAATCATTTGAAGGTGAAGAGGGCATCGCCCTCTCAGGCTGCATTGGTCCATTAGGAGATTATTGTGTTGGGAGAGGTCAATTGAATTCTAAACACAGAGATACTATGAAGCTCCTCTGCAATAGCGATAGTGAGGAAGTCAGGGGCACTTATGTTTGCTTCTCACACAATGAATAGGGTTAGTAGGTATATCCGTTATTGTCAGCATATGAAAAGCTTCTTCCATCTGGAATGGTGTAGAGTTTTGAAACCCAACTCGAGAGAGGCTTTTTTTTTCCACCTGCTCTACCGGAGACGCCGAGCAAGACAAAGTTTTCTACCTTGAAGGAAGGCGTCGGCCAGTTGACGACTTGTGGCGCTATCGAGATTGACCATCAATGCAAATGAGGAAGAAAAGATGCACCTCTCTGGAAAAGGATATCTTGAACGCCACCTACACGCTCAATAAAAAGTGATGTATTGATTGTCACTCGAAGGAGATATCCTAATACAGCACTTCTACAACTACTCCTCAATACCATCTGCTGAGCAGTCCTTTTCCATAAACTTCATCTTTCGATGAATATATTTTCATCACTTTATGAGGACGCCGTGGTCTACTTACCTGCTCTATTGTGCAAACTCGTTCACTCCTCTAACTAAACACTACGGGCTTCAGCATGCGCACAACTGATAGATGATGGTCGACACCCAGTCCGCAGTCTGCACCCCGGGACGGAATAATCTGAATCCCCCGCACACAGGTGCGATTGACGATCTTCTGTCCTGCTCTAATTCTTAGCCCCGGTTTGGGGACCAAAAAGCTATTAAATTTCAGAGGTTCTGATGAGTGAAACCCCTTGCTTTATTACATGAACCGAATCAGTGTACGATTGTTGGTGGTATGTTCAATCAGTTTTTTGTCAGAAGATATTGTATACGCAGACGGAAGAATTGTTTCATGGGAATATAATATACCCAATTATTTCAATACTGTCTTAAGCAGGATATAAGGTAACTAAGAGTGTCAATTATCGACAATGGGACCCTCACATAATTTACTATCATGCGGGACTCTTTTTATTGACAGAATGACAGTGTTGATGCTGTGCATGGGCCGCAGAATATAGTTGTTCGCTATCGTTACTTTTTAAGCGAATATATTATTTCACCTTGTCGGTCCCTGAAAACGGGCAAGAAATCGAGATTCGGCATTTCTGCTTGGAAGAAGATACGGTAGCGAATTCTGGAAATCAGCTGGTAGATTGTTGAAATGTTTTGGGCCTGAAATAATGAAAGCTTTAGCACCAGTCTCTGTTCTCCTGTACTCGGTGGGAATATCATTTTCGCCAGTCTCTGTTCTCCTGTACTCGGTGGGAATATCATTTTCGCCAGTCTCTGTTCTCCTGTACTCGGGGGGAATATCATTTTCGCCAGTCTCTGTTCTCCTGTACTCGGGGGGAATATCATTTTTGCCAGTCTCTGTTCTCCTGTACTCGGTGGGAATATCATTTTTGCCAGTCTCTGTTCTCCTGTACTCGGTGGGAATATCATTTTCGCAAGTCTCTGTTCTCCTGTACTCGGGGGGAATATCATTTTTGCCAGTCTCTGTTCTCCTGTACTCGGTGGGAATATCATTTTCGCTAGTCTCTGTTCTCCTGTACTCGGTGGAAATATCATTTTCGCCAGTCTCTGTTCTCCTGTACTCGAGGGGAATATAATTTTAGTTTCGTGTTGATCGTTGAAGGGCCGCTTGATGGGTTGACAAGGCTACACCGCTTGAACAATTTTTTTTATTTTTAATTCGTACAGCTTCACTAGGCTCCAGTTGTTAGTGGATCTTCAGTCACCCAAGTTTCTTCAGATCAGACGTCATATGATCACTCTTTCAAAAGTTCCTATTGTGAGTGAAGCTCATGCACCGTTGAATGTCTGAGAGTAATGTTTTTGTGCAATTACCCCATCTGGTAGGGAGTAGTTTGAATGTGAAAAAAGCAGAACATTGATTACCAAAAGTCTGGAATTAAAGTCATGTTGTTTCTTCGTTCGACTGAGAAAAATGGGTCTTCCATTCAGATTGGAACAAAGTTTCTCAACATGATGTCCATATGTCATATTGGGATTAGGCCACAGTCCCAGACTTTTGACTCTGTTATCAAGAGGATTTATTTGTTTTGAATCCCAGGATAATACACAGTATTTTATTCATATAAACTTTAAGCCCATTTGCCAAATCCCAATAATTTATGTTGGTCAACACTGTTTAAGCACTATTCTTCAGCTTTTCTAATTCGCTTGCCGGTCTAACTAACATCGATTGAAAACAATCAGGATAAATTGTCATTCTGACGTTGTCGAGAGTGTTTCCTCAGATGATGTCGTTAGGAAATAGAAGGAATTAACCGGTCGGAGAATCCGACCGGTTCCGACCGGTTCTCCACAAACAGAATCCTTGTGGATATCCGATAAATGCCGGTCTTGAAGAAAATGATAACTTCACGTCTAACACGACAGATAGGGATTGTTGACTGAAGCTGGTATTACACAGAAAGATACAAGTTTATGAACAACGCCTACTCCTCTGAATATGAAGCTGGTATTACACGGAGCAATACAAGTTGGTTTACAACATATGTTCCTTTGAATATAAAGCTGGTTTTCAACTGAGCAATATAAGTTTCAGCAGTTGAAGTTACGTCTACACATGTATAATGATTTTTCCGGAAGGCTATTACACGTAGAAAACTGTGATCGTCACGCCGAATTAGGATATTGCTTTTCCGAATGCATTTAAAAGTGGAATTGGTGCTATGTAAACTGAGCAAGTTCTCGTGGCTCTTTTCTTTCCTCTGATTTGTTGAAGCACAGGGAAGCAATTAGTATACAGATCAAAGAGGAAGATTGGTTAGTATAAGAAATGTTCGGAAGTAGCAATTCTCCTAGGAATTAATATCGAATATGTGTTATTGTATTTTATTGGTTTTGGTGGTAGATTTACACCAACAATATTCAATTCATTTAGGGCGAGTTCGAAGAGCGTGGAATGGTTATGACAATCAGATTTTATTAATTGTGCGTCCAAGTATCAGTTTAAGTACATTATAGATTATCTAATAACCAATTTAAAAAATAATCAGTCGATGTTCTTGATTTCACGTGACGATGGGGAGAAATTTGTATTTGTTTTTCTTACGGTAAAAAATAATTGGAATTCATTCAGAACTTTTATTTCCAGATCAAATCTGAAGTAAGCTTCTCACTTCACGCAATTGCGAGAAAAAAAATTAAAACAATATAATTCATGTTTTTTTCAACGAAATGATGAATGAAATGAAAATGTTGTGGATCAGGAATAAGTTATTTTTTAGGCAGCGGCGTTAGCGGCCCAGACCAGCTCTGTAGGATAGCGGACCAGCTCTGTAGGATAGCGGAACAGCTCTGTAGGATAGCGGACCAGCTCTGTAAGATGGCGAACCAGCTCTGTAAGATAGCGGACCAGCTCTGTAGGATAACGGACCAGCTCTGTAGGTTAGCGGACCAGCTCTTTAGGGTAGCGGACTAGCTCTCTAGGATAGCGGACCAGCTCTGTAGGATAGCGGACCAGCTCTGTAGGATAGCGGACCAGCTCTGTAGGATAGCGAACCAGCTCTTTAGGATAGCGGACCAGCTCTGTAGGATAGCGGACCAGCTCTGTAGGATAGCGGACCAGCTCTGTAGGATAGCGGACCAGCTATGTAGCATAGCGGACCAGCTCTGTAGGATAGCGGACCAGCTCTCTAGGATAGCGGACCAGCTCTGTAGGATAGCGGACCAGCTCTGTAGGATAGCGGACCAACTCTGTAGGATAGCGGACCAGCTCTGTAGCATAGCGGACCAGCTCTGTAGGATAGCGGACCAGCTCTGTAGGGTAGCGGACCAGCTCTATAGGATAGCGGACTGACATCTGATACAAGACAAGGCACTAGCCACATTCATCCAACCCAGTCGTTTACTGGCAACTAGCAATGAAACTCATCTTTGCTTGACCAGTGTAATAAAAATTGTTCCAACAATGGATGTTATTGATTCGTGAGATAACAGCTTCACAGAATCGCCTTAGCTTGCGTTGGTAAATAGGCGGTGAAAGAAGACAATCAATCCAGGCCCACTTTGATGCCGCCCGAACAGCTACGGCAGCACTCCTCAAGCTTTATGTATATATAC
>SDVV010013733.1:0-15022 GCA_016164225.1 Gammarus roeselii | reverse complement strand
CCCTTGGCATCCCGCTGTCGGGATGGTCGTGGGTGGGGGGGGCCCGGCCATTATGACGCGGCGGGGGTAAACCAGTGAAAACTGTGGGCCCTGCTGCTGACGACGGTTCCTCGGTACATTCGGGACCCAGAGTGTAAGTTGAGGGGCTACCGGCCGGACCCTTTAGCACAAAAGGGCTAAGTTGTGTGAATGTGAGCGTGTGAGGGTGTGAGGTGCGCCTTGCCGTCGGCCACCCCCCTTTCTGGGGGATGCGGCCTAGTGTCTGTATCTGTATCTGTATGATAGCTCATATTTTTACTTTGTAGGTAGAAGCATACACGTTAATCCAATAAATAAGAAAGGGATGGATAAGGCAGTAGTACGAAAGATTTTCTGCGGAAGTTGTTCGACAATTTTGAATTGCATAAAGGATGGCACACAATTCCTATCATTTCCCGGCAACCCAAGCGACGATCTTTCCACTCAACTTTTTTATACACTGTAGTAACGAGAAACAATTTTAGCAACATTTACATTTGGATGGCGTTTCAATTCGACCTGTGTGGTAGGAACGGGTGCTGTCTTCCTCATAGAAAATATAACATGCGTCTTGTCAATCTTATGCGTCAACTCATTAGACGTAAACAATTTTGCTCATGTTGCAGTTGGGAACTTTTTGCTTGTACAACGGGTTACAGCGTAGCTGCGCCTGATTGCCTTTTTTTCATCCACGACAGTTATGGACTGACTTTTGACCATTCAAGAGACCGGCCAGAATATCTCACATCGGAGTTAGGTAGGCTCGAACCTACAATCTTTGGCTTCCAATGGAAGTGTAATGTGAGGAGAGGCCGCCACGCTACTTACTCGGTCACCGAGCTGATACAGTGTAAATTGTTGTTGTTAGTTCCTATTAGCAATAACATCACGAGGATTAATTCCAGTCGAGTACACTGTAGTATCAGCGGCAAAGAGGACACACAACAACTTGTCGCTAGTGCTTACAATGTCAATAATGTAGAGAAGGAAGAGAAAGGTGCAAGGATCGACATTAAAGGCACTCTTATGTTAAGCGTATCAACGCTTAACATCCTATATTAAGCGTATCAACGCTTAACAGAGTTTGGTAGAGTGTGTGAGAGAAAGAAGCTGAGAGTTAACCTAGGTAAAAACAAAAAGATGATCGAAGATATGAGCAAAAGCAGTGTCCTCCGTGTTTTCTAAAAAGTGCTCACAAGGTATGGTGTTGCTAATAATATAATCAGCAAGGGTTCAGGTACACAGTTGAAACAACTCTTGCAGACAGGTACAATTGTTTGTGGATCATTGATGGCATCCACAATAATAATTTTCTCCGGTATGGACGAAGAAAAGCGTTGATAAATAAGTAAAACAAATTCATAGGCTGTGTAATTGCCTTGAAAGGTGTGTTAGCTGCCCCGCCCCTCACACCTGCTGGTGTGGCCTCCACTTGTACTCGTCCTGCAGCTGCTTCTGTCGCTGTCGTATCTTGTGTTGCCTCCAACGTCTCACTCGGGACAGGATAGGGTGGCTCTCTCGCAGCTCGCGCTCGAACGCAGCGCAGCTGCTACTGTAAATATCCTCCACCTCCGACACCGCCCTAGAACACAAGACGTTGTACATGAGTCACAAAAAAAAACATAATTTGACTGGGAAATACTCAACACTTGTACAAACAAATAAAACTGTGCTCGAGTCCCTCGCCCACCAACCAGTGCACGAGAGTCCCACACTAACCCACTTTAGCACGGGTGTACTACCCCTACCCATCTATGCACGAGCGTTCCTCACCAGATAAGAGTGTCAGGCTTTCTAGTGCATTAGAGTCATCATACTTCTGGCACCGAATGCCAAGGTAGCAGCCGGTACTGCATCGAGTCATCGTTCAACTCCAGGATGCTCAGGTTTATACAATTTAGAGGGGAAAAGCTTAAAGCATTTTATTCAAAGAGTTTCAAGAAACAGTGGGCTTCCGGGATGAAGAAGTCAATCGGTAAGGAAGACTAAGTATGATCAATTCACAACAGATCAGATTTCAGCCATGAGTTCAATTTCTCAAATGTAGCTGAGAAGCGGTGTGGCCATACATGGGCTATTAATAGCATTCACGGGCCATTAATAGCAATCGCGAATGGAGTTGGCAGTTGAGCCAGTTGCTATTCAGAGGATTCAGAGGAGAAGCTATGTAGGCTAGTGTCTGAGCTTGGTTGAGTGTGTGAGCAGAGGAAGCTTCGAGTGAACGTGGTTAAGAGTAAAGTAATGAGATGCTCGAGGACTGTCGATGCGAGCAAAATTAGTGTGACCCTAAATGGAGAGCTCTTGGAGGAAGTTCAGTGTTCTAAGTATCTGGGCTCCCACGTGGAGAAAACTGAACTAGTGGAAACTGAAGTTAAGGCGCGAGTGAAGGAGGGGTGTAAAGTGTTGGGTGCAGTGAAGAGTTTAATGAGGTGTAGGACGTTGGGGATGGAAGCAAGGAGAGGGTGAGGGTGTTGTTGTCCCAACTGTGCTCTACGGAGCTGAGGCTTGGGGGGTGAGAGCAGAGGAGAGAAGACTGTTGAAAGTTTCAGAGATGAAATGTTTGAGGGGCATATCTGGAGTAATGCTGAGAGACCGGATCTCCAACGACGTGGTTCGAATCAGAACAGGGTGGATTCGCGTGTTCTGAGATGGTTCGGGCACATGGAGAGGATGGATGAAGGAAGATTGGTGAAAAGGGTGATGAATGCGAAGGCGAGTGGTCGCAGGCCTAGAGGTAGACCGAAGTTTGGGTGGATGGATGGTGTGAAGTAGGCGTTAGGAAGGAGACATGAATGTGGAGGTGGCGAGAGACCGTGCAATATACAGGCATGAGTGGAGAACGGTTGTGAATGGTTGATTTTGACGATGCTCTTATGTGCTTTCCCGCGATTGGCATCCCGCTGTCGGGACGGTCGTGGAGGGGGGAAGGGGGGGGGGCCGCCCATTATGACACGGCGGGGGTACACCAGTGAAAACTGTCGGGCCCTGCTGCTGACAACGAATCCTCGGACTGCACTCGTGACCCAGAGTGTATGTTGCGGGGGTACCGGCGGATCCTTTAGCACAAGAGGGCTCAGTTGTGTGAGTGTGAGCGTGTGAGGTGCGCTTTGCCGTCGGCCACCCCCCTTTCTGGAGGATGCCGCCTAGTGTCTGTATCAGTATCTGTAGCTGAGAAGCGGCTCCGCACCACTGAGGGAACTCAGGAAGCAGTAGGCGGAGTGTATTAGAAGGGTCCAGTAACCGGTTCATGGGAAAGTGGGTGTGTCGACATTCCGTCCAGGTTGAGCACTCGGCTATAGATATGGGCTATTGCAAGAAGTACTACACAGTCTATGCAGTACATGAGTGGCGACGCCTCCATGTCAACGGACGCCTCCACGCTTCCGTTGCCGTTTAGCCATTTCGCAGAGATCATTCCGCCAGGGTGTCCTAATTTTACGTTGAGTCCCCTTGCTGCGGTCTGATACGTGAAGAAGGACATTATTAAAGTTTTCTACTATCTCGTCACAGTATGTATCTTGTGGTGGGAGAGGTGCTGTTGTATAAGCTGTAAACGATTGCCAGTTGGCTTTACGCATTATGTTTCGGCGAGCGGTGGAAGTATCTTCAGAGTGGAGAGTAGTGGTCACTTCCGTAGGGCTTGTCTAGCACTTGCCAGGCAAGGTCTGTGGAGAGGATTGGGGAGCAGAAGGATCAGTCAATAGCCGAAAATGAGGCTGTCTGGGTATGGAAGTGCGTCAGTTCTTCAGTATTAAGGAGTTCGCGTTAAAATCATCTACAAGAAGGTAGGGCGCCATAAATTGACCAACAGGGTTAACGAGTAGTGCGCATATAAGAAGTTCATTGGGAGAAATATATAGGTAACAAATAAAAACGGGGCGTTGAAGGCCCGCTCCGTGGCCTGAGCTTGTTAAGTTGTTTGTAGAGGGATTGGAGTACATGTGATTGCTTGATTTACTGTTGTGGCTTGGCCTATGCCCGGTCGAGCATCGGCAGTGGGTGAGACAAAGTGGGCTTTACACCCAGTGGGAAACAATGGTTTGTACAGCCTCAGGAGAGTTTCCTGGAGACAAACCACCATTGGATTATACGTTTGGTTTAATTTCAGAAAAGCAGCATAGTTGGCACGATATCCTCTATAGTTCCATTGAAGGACGAGTGTATTGGACATGGGGAAATCAAGTCAGAAGAAGTTAGGATTCAAGTTTGAGTTGGTGTGGTCTTCGTCATAATCGTTCCCCCACACAATGTCGCTCACGGCTTGTCGGCCGTGCTCGGTGAGTATTACTAGAGCCTCTTTTATGGTGGTGAGTCAACGCAGGGTCACTTCCGATCGGATCATCGTACAGGTCCAAGCCAGTGTGCTTGGCGCTGGTCAGCGGCAAGAGAGAGTCTCCGGTTTGGGATGCTGATGGAATGGGTTGGCTATCAGTCGACAGTGTATTCAGCGCATTTCCCGTAGGATTACCGTTTGTGGTGTCTGGGCGAGGAAGAAACTGAGGGATATTTGGTGCCCTACTGAGGGCACCAGAAAGACATTTGAGTCGAGGAGTAAACTGGCTAGCTTGCATGGTTACTAAGGGAAATCTAGGTTGGGCTTGAAGCAATGTGGGTTTAGTTTTTGGCGTTAGCGATACGCCCAAGAGTCAGCCATCATAAGTAGAGCTCAGCGCACTTAGAGGCTACGTAAGCTGATCTCTTAGGCTTGGGCTCCTTGTCAAGTTGACAGGATAATCCTACTTCTCGTCGCCCATGGAGAGGTTACCGTCTCAATCGAAAGTCGTGAAACAAGAGTGAAGTGTTGGGTAGGGGGTGACTGGTTCCGCACCCCTGTTCAATCAGCCACCAGACAGCACCATCCGATCTTTTGCCACAGCCACATGCCCCCGGGGACAAGTGGGTCACAGCGGGACCCGCAATAAAGGAGGGTGACAGGCTAACAATATATACAATGCGGCCCACACACCACAGCAAGTTGTAGCCCGGGGGATCGGAATCCGCCGCTGCGTACAAGCCTTTGGAATGAATCCCACAAACTGTACAATAAATCGTTGTTTTTCACAATGCGCCCCGCACACCGCTATCAATTGCAGCACGAGGGAAAAAAATGAGCTTCTGCATGAGGGCCTCTGTTTACATCCCTCAAACTCTACAATGGATTTTTTTCCTGAACATCTATTTAGAGTAGATCCAAGAAATTCTAAAATTAAAAACATAGAATATTGTGAAAGAAAACAGAACGGGGAGAGGAAGGATGATATGATATAATGAACAAAGAAGAAAATAAGAGATGAAATAAACAAAGAGATAAGTGAAAAATAAATGAACGAAGAGAAGAGTAGAAAAGGGTAAAATGATTATAGAGGAAAGTAAAAGAGAAAATAAACAAGGAGAAAAATATTAATACAATGCAAGTAAAAATTGAAATAACATGCTGAATCTAAGAGGGAAGGTTGTCAAGATAAGAGAGAGATGCGTTGATGGAGGTTTCACAATGAACGAGGGTCCTTTACCAACCTCCCTGTATACGGCTGTCCCTCACCAACCCACTTGTGTATGAGCGTTCCTCCTTACTCCGGTCTCATACTCTCGTCGAAAACTTAGAAGAAGCTAGAAGAGGTTCAAGCTGGGGCAACCGAAAAGATCACTACCCTCAGACACAGAGAATGCCAAAGAAGACTGCACAGATACAGATACTAGGCTGCAGCCGACGGCAAAGCGCACCTCACACCCTCATACGCTCACACACAACTTAGCCCTTTTGTGCTAAAGAGTCCGGCCAGTAACCCCGTAACATACACTCTGAGTCGCGAGTGTAGTCCAAGAATACGTAGTCAGCAGCAGAGCCCGACAATTTTCACTGGTTTACCCCCGCTGCGTCATAATGGCCGGGCCCCCCCACCCACGACCATCCCGACAGCGGGATGCCAAAGGCGGGAAAGCACATCAGAGCAGCGTCAAAATCAACCATTCACAACCATTCTTCACTCACGCCTGTTCTTTGCATGCTCTCTCGCCACCTCCACATTCATGTCTCTCCTTCCCAACGCCTGCTTCACACCATCCATCCACCCAAACTTCGGTCTACCTCTAGGCCTGCGACCACTTGCCTCCGCATTCATCACCCTTTTCACCAATCTCCGTTCATCCATCCTCTCTTGTGCCCGAACTATCTCAGAAAACGCGATTCCACTCAGTCCTCCAACTTCTTCACCATCCCTGGTCTGATTCGAACCAAGTCGTTGGAGATACGGTCTCTCAGCGTTACTGCAGCCATGCTTCTTAAACATTTCATCTCGAAAACATTCAACCTTTTTCTCTCCTCTGCTCTCACCCCCCCAAGTCTCAGCTCCGTAGAGCACAGTTGGGACAACAACACCCTCATACAGCTCTTTCTTCGCTTCCATCCCCAACGTCCTACAGCTCATTACACTCTTCAGTGCACCCAACACTTTACAGCCCTCCTTCACTTGCACCTTCACTTCAGTTTTCACTAGTTCAATTATCTCCACATGGGAGCCCAGATACTTTAAACACTGAACTTCCTCCAAGAGCTCTCCATTTAGGAGACACTAAATTTGCTCGCATCGACAGTCCTCGAGCAGCTCATCACTTTACTCTTACCCACGTTTACTCGAAACTTCCTCCTCTCACACACTCAACCAAACTCAGACACTAGCCTATATAGCTTCTCCTCTGAATCCGCAACCAGGGCCGTATCATCAGCAAATAGCAACTGGTTCAACTGTAAACTCCGCCCATTCGTTTCCAACAGCTTCAAGCCACGACCCAGCACACTCGCGTTCACCTCCCTGACTACTCCATCCATATAGACAATGAAAAAGGCAGGGAGACATCACGCAGCCTTGTCTCAGTCCCACTTTCACTGCCAAATTAGGATTAATATGTCTTGTTGTTTATTCATACCGATGTTCATAGCACATCATCATGTAAATATGTAGGTTAGTTCCTAACTATCAGACGCTCTGCTTAAGAAAGTAGATGAATTCCAATATTACTCATGTACGGTGGTTGTTGCAATGCATATTATTGTCTATATGTGTATAGTTTTATACATTTTGTCTTCGTTTCTATCATCTGAAATTTATTGGCCTAAGTTGGCTGTTGAAGAAGCAAGCGATTTCGATTCCTTGTAAGCAGGTCCGTTTGCTTTACAGTTTTATTTTAATTCTGAGAGTGCATTGACTACATTGGCGTGGCTCAGGGAAAACTAGAGAATTCAACCTTCTTCCATTGATATTTCTTTGAAGCCAAAATGCTGTCAACGCACCTGTGACCTCATCAATTATTGCTTGCATACCTCCCTCTTGTAGCCAGGGCGTTTGAATCTTCCTACCGTATCAACCGCGTGTCGTAGAAGGCGACTAAAAGGGGTCAGCAAAGGGGCTAGGGATCCCGTTCTCTGTAAAACCCTTCCTCAAAGACGGCAAGACAAGCGGGGGGAGGAGAGGCTCACGCCTCTCCAAACCCTATTGTTAGGGTCGCTGAATGTGCGTGGCTGTAGTACGAATGATGTAAAGAGGAAGGAGATTGGTGAGGTGTTTGTGAGGAGGAAGTTTGATTTGTTGGCGCTGAGTGAGACGGAATTGAAAGGTAAAAGAGAATGTGAGTTTGGTATGGTAAGTGGAAGAAAGTCTGGTGTGGAGGGAAGAAGACTAAGAGAACTGGAATATTCGCCATAAAAAAATGTAAACTGAGAAGGCAACTCATCGTGACTTTCAAAATCGTACCAGAAACCACGGGTCGAAACTCCAACAAAAAATGTTCGACACCTGACCTTGCAGACAACATGACGCCACTCCAGAGTGATCGCGAGCGAAACAGTGGATATGTTCAAGCGTAGACTGGACCAGATCCTCCCTGATCTCAACCAGTTGCCCCAAACAAAAAGGCAAAAGCATACAACGCGGAACTAGGCAAGCAGAACCAGTTCGGGCCCGTGGCGGGATTAGGGGGTGACCTCACCAGATACGGCGAGCTAACATGGCTTGCTCTTTTGAGCCCTCAACCTCTCGTCCACATCACGAACTCATCGCTAAAGCAATCTCAAATATTGGTGAGCAAACACCAATCATAGAAAACCGAAACCGGCGACGTTGCGGTAACTAGGTAACTGGCAGCAGCACAGGGAGCAAATAAGGAGTGGGACGCGATCAAAGGCGAAACACGCCGAGCAAACGGGGCTTACCCATTGCAGTTCCCGAAACTGTCCGCATCCATAGCTCCAACCACTACACTGGTCTACTAGCCTTGGTAAACCCCACCTACACCATGACGAGGAAAAAAAGATAGATCAGAACTAAATCAGGAAACTAGTCAAGTGGAAGAAGTCCAAGGTGTTACAAGACGGAGTAAGGAGTTGCCTTTATTGGGCCGTGGGTTAACAGGGCTTGTTCTGCGCAGTCCCCCAACACTCTGTCCTCATCACGAACTCTAACCAAACACTAGTGTACATATACAGACACCAGGCTGAAATCTCCCATCAAGAGGGGTGGTCGACGGCAAGGCGCACCTCACACTCGCACACCTTAGCTCTTTTGCGCAAAAGGATCCGGCCGGGGACCCCGCAACTAACCCTCCGGGTCATGAGTATGGATCGAGGTCAGTGTCGGCAGCAGAGCCCGACAGCGTGACTGGTTTACCCCTGCCGCGTTATGCTGACCGGGCCCCCTCCGCCCAGGACCATCCCGTCTCTCAACGATATGCCAAAGGCGGGAAAGCACATCAGGGCAGCGTCAAAACTCATTCGTTCGCTATCATTCTCCACTCACGCCTATTCAGTGCACGCTCTCTCGCTACCTCCACACTCACGTCTCTCCTTCCTAACGCCTGCTTCACACCATCCATCCATCCAAACTGCGGTCTCCCTCTAGGCCCACATCCACTTGCCTCTGACTTCAACACCTTTTTCACCTATCTCGTTTCATCCATTCTCACCATGTGCCCGAACCATCTGAGAACACGCAAATCAACTCTGTCCTCTAACTTCTTCACCATCCCCGTTCTGAGGCGAACTACGTCGTTAGTGAACCCTGTCTATCAGCGACACTTCAGCCATGCTGCTCAAACATTTCATCTCGAAAACATTCAACCTTCTTCTCTCCTCTGCTCTCACCCCCGAAGTCTGAGCTCCGTGCAGCACAGCTGGCATAACGACACCCTCATACAGCCCTCTCTTTGCTTCCACCCCCAACGTACTGCAGCTCATTACGCTCTTCAATGCACCCGACACTTTACACCCCTCATTCACTCGAGATTTCACCTCGGTTTCCACTAATTCAGTCTTCTCCATAAGGAAGCCCAGATACTCAAAACACTGAACTTCTTCCTACAACTCTCCGTTTAGGAGGACACTAATTCTGCTCGCATCGACAGTCCTCGAGCATCTCATTACTTTACTTTTACATAAGTTCACTCGAAGCTTCCACCTCTCACACACTCTACCAAACTCAGACACTAGCCTACATAGCTTCTCCTCTGAATCCGCCACCCATGCTCGGCTGCCAACATAGAAACTCTCAACAGATGTTCGCCTACTTCATACAAACGCAACATCCTCCACAGTGCTTCACTGTCAATCCTGTCGTATGCCTTTTTCAGATCCACGAAAGCCCAGAACACGTCCTTTCCCTTAGCAAGGTAATTCTCACAGACCTGTCTGACAGCAAAATCTGATTGGCACACCCTCTACCACTCCTAAAGCCACACTGTTCCTCTCCAATTGCGCAGTCCGTACAGTCTCTAATCCTTCTGATCAGCATTCTCCCGTACAACTTACAGACTGATCTCCCTCGAGTTGCAGCATTCATTTTTATCTCTCTTGTCCTTATACAGCGGAACAATGCTGGCACTGCGTCACTCAATTGGTACCACGCCTGCCGCAAAACACAAGTTCAGTAACCTCACCAACCATTCAACACTCGTTACTCCCTCCTTTATCAGGCACTCGGTCGCAACGCCATCCAAACCAGCGGCTTTCCCTGCTTTCATCACCTCCACCGCTTCCTGCACCTCTTCCCTGGTAATGTTCGCCACAAGTCTCTCTCCCATAACTGGCATCCGAGCACCACCACCCACAGCAACAATGTCAGCCTCTCTGTCATCCTCGACATTCAACAACTCATCAAAATACTCGGCCCACCTCTTCCGTACATCACCACTTTCCAACAACAACTGGCCGTTTTCATCTTTCACCACTTCCTCCTTTCTGGTCTCTCCCTTTCTCATCCTCTTCACCTCTTTCCAGAATATCTTTTTGTTCTCCTCAAAATTCTGGCACAACCGTCTACCCCACATGTCATCAGCGTCCTTTTTGGCTCTCCTCACCACCCGCTTCACCTCGTTTCTCCTCTCTTTATAGCTTTCATAAGCCACCACCGACTTCACCTAGAACCACTCCTCAAACGTTCCTCTTTTTTGTGCCACCGCCAGTTTGACCTCCTCGTTCCACCACTCGCAACCTTTCCTTCTGCACCCGCCCACACGGTGCGCACCATACACATTCTTCGCACATCTCAGCAAAGCATCCCTTAACGTCTCACATTCGACCTCCACATCTCTCAGGTCCTGACCTCTCACGTTGTCATATTCTTCTCTCAACGCCTGTTGGAACTCTTCAGCTCTGTTCCTCACATTCAGTTCACTCATTTTCATTACCTTTCTTCCTCCTCCCACTCTTTTGTTGCCTTTTCACCTCTGCTCCACCCTTAATCTACCTTCCACCAGCAGATGGTCAAACACTCCTCCACCCTCCCCTCTCAACACCCGCACATCCAACAGCCTTCCCACCACTCTCCTTGATATCAGCACAAAATCCATGAGCGCTCTCTCCACCACTGC
The DNA here is from genome assembly GCA_016164225.1 of Gammarus roeselii. Classification (NCBI taxonomy): domain Eukaryota; kingdom Metazoa; phylum Arthropoda; class Malacostraca; order Amphipoda; family Gammaridae; genus Gammarus; species Gammarus roeselii. The sequence goes on along the minus strand of SDVV010013733.1, from coordinate 4,144 downwards.
ACCACGGGCTATCCTTACCCATGTGTACTTGTGGATATCTTGCTCCTTGAACAAACTGTCCCCGACCACCAGCTCCTGCTCCATACACAGACCTATCAGATTTTCTCCACTGTCATTTCTTCAGGGAACGCCATACCTTCCTATCACATTCTCCACCACTGCATCTCCAACTCTCGCATTAAGGTCACCCAGTACAACTACATTGAATTGACCTCCAAAACTCTGAATACACTTACTCAGGTCAGTCCAGAATTGCTCCCCCTCCTCCTCACTCCTCTCGCTACCTGGACCATATGCACTCACAAATACCCACCTTTCTACGCCTAACTCAGCTTGTACCCATATCAATCTTGAGGACACCTCCTTCCACTCGGTAACGCTACTAGCCAACCGATGACTCAATATCAAGACCATACCTTCTCGTTCCCAACCTTCCTCCACACCAGACTTTCTTCTTCCACTTACCACACCAAACTCACATTCTCCCTTACCTTTTAATTTCGTCTCACTCAGCGCCAAAACATCAAACTTCCTCCTCACAAACATCTCACCAATCTCCCTCCTCTTTACATCATTCGTACTACAGCCACCCCAACAATAGGGTTCGGAGAGGCGTTAACCTCTCCTCCCCCCACTCGTCTTTCCGTCTTTGAGGAAGGGTCTTACAGAGAAAGAGATTCCTAGCCCCTTCAACCCGCCCCTTTCAGTCGCTTTTCTCGACACGCAGGGGTTACGGTAGCACGATTCTACTCCCGGCTACGGGGCGCCCTTTTAGTCACCTTCTACGACACGCGGTGGATGAGGTAGCAAAATTCTAACGCCCCAGCTACACAAGTGTAGCTGCTGTTAAATTTTAGATGGGCCGGGCATTCTTGCCAGCCCAAATGAAACTGACCACCAGCCCGTAGTGAGAGGAGAGAGGTTACACACGGTGAGTTTCCTCTCTGTGGAACTCCGGGAGATTCAATTTGACGTTAACTCAAAGGATGGGCAAAAGTGTTTCTCTGGATCTCTTATACCTATGCACTTTTTGTAGCTCCCCACTCATCGACTGAGTACGAGCGTCCTTTCCCCACCCACCTCTGCATGAGCGTCCCTGCCCCACCCACCTGTGTAATTACGTCCCACTCTCAACCCCACCCACCTGTGCATGAGCGTGACGGCCTGCGCATGTCTACTGAGAAGGTTTGCTGTGCCAGGCCCAGCCAGCTGCTGCAGGGTAGAGTGGCTGCTGACGGCGTGACCCACCCGACGGAGGTACTCCTCCTGCACCGCGCTGCACGCGCCCTGAACACCAAAGACGACGCGTAATAATCAACTGCCGTGGGGATTCGTCATTCAAAATTATGGTGCCAACTATTCACGCTGTATCCTATACACTTATTCAATTGCTAACAATGCAATGTTCACTGTACACTGATGCACCTCGTACACCGCTTTGCAACCGGAACCGCAAGAGAGCTCACCTTCTCGACCTGCGCGTCAGTGAGTCCCTGCGCTCTAAGTTCAGCTATGGTTTTCTCTCTAAAGTGCAAGAACCAACCGCGCGCCTCCTTCTCCAGGATGGACACCAGCACAGGCACTGCTGCCCGCATCACCTCCCTGGAGGAATGAGAGTATGAGGTCAGGTACAAGAAGTCAACAATAGGACGAACTGTGACATTCTGCGTGATAGGAACCAACTGTGACGACCGAATACAAGTGATCAGATCAATGCACATTACCATTGCCATTACTGCATTCATCTGTCAAACATGTCTACAAAATCATGGACAAATTGAATTGGCATGAGTCCAAAACAATTATAAAGGTATGATATGTTGACAAATCACAGAAATAACCAAATCCGTGCCAAATTAGATTCTCAGTACAAGCCAGTAGCTCCTTTCACTGTTTATTATCAGTGTATCACCTCTACCTGTTTTCCATAAGCGGTGAACGCTTCACTTTCACTTGGGGTTATTATCCACGAACGTACTCATTTGTTTCACACAACTAGCAAGTTCTGTGTGGAGCCAAATACATAGCTCGATTCAACTGTACCCCTAATTTAATGTGTATTTTAGAATTCAGAAATACTTTGTACACCCCAAGAGTACCACAATGCATCTCGTGAATAAATGCTTTTTCTTTTTTACTTTGTTCTCATGTACTAGCGCACCTCTGGACCCGAACGCATTGAGAGATAGTTCTCGTTCATCGCGTTAGTGTGCATTGGTTACCAGTCAACTTTCTAATAGCCGTTTGTTTTCTTTCAAAGTACTCATCCTTAATTTATAGTGGATGTGTTAAACACATGGAAGCATGACGTTTGTTGAGAGGAGGTAAAGAATGTTCATACAAAAAAAGGTTAAATTTACTTTTAATTAAGAAGAACTTCACCTAAGGTGATAATCCGTCGGCTCGGCATCTGTTGTGTTGTAGCCAACAATGGCTATTGAGTGTAGTTGGGGGAGATTGTCCACCCACCTACATAGAACAAGAAGCCAAAGGTTCACCTGCGGGGACACTCCACCATCTGCATCTCTTTGAGCTACAGCAACTCAACGCTGGCATAAAAAGCCTTTGGTCTTCACATCATATCGGATATATTTTGTTAGTAACATTATATTCCTGTAAATAATCATGGAGACAGGCGTTGTTAAATAATTCATTAATAGCTATCAGCTGGAAGGTCGCTTGTTCATCCTCAATAGCTTTGGTGTATATGCGCCTGTTGTGTAGAGTTTTAAGTTTTCTTATAGTTGCTATCTATAACGGAATAGTTCCACTGTGTTTATGTAACTGGATGTGTATGGCTGTGACGAGCATCTTATGTGAATATATTGTCTGTCATGGCTACCTACAAATGTCTGCGATGTAAATATAAAATGTTCAAATTATTGCCAAGCATATTATATAAAATTATAAAATCGAATGTATGTGAAGATTCTATAAAAAACAAGTGGAAAATAAAACGGTACAAAACCCACAACAAAATCAAAAGGATATAAAAACACTCACAGAAGCAACACTAATATTGGTGCCAATTGGAGTGGCTAAGGGGAGGAGGAGGCCACACTTGACTGGTAGATCAGTCGGTATGAAGGCAGTTGTCTGTCTTGATTGTTGTTGTTGGTTGCCTTGAGCGTCTCAAGTACATAGTTATTTTAATATTTTTGTATTTGATAATGATAGTTGAACCCACTGCCAGGGGAGGCAGAGTGGTTGAACCGTTATCTTCGCATTAAATGATTTGCTAAGCGTTTAGATACCCCTCTAAAGCTACTGGTTCAAGGGTCGCACGGGGTCACGATCCAACCGGGGGGATGAACACCCCATTTTCATTTCGGGCCCTTTCACTCTTCACAATCTCTCCTTCTCTACCCTTTCCTGGTTATGCTTTCACTTTGTTTACTCCCTTCACCTCGTTTGTTCTGTTGAAACTCCATTAACTTATTTTTTTTCTTCTTTCACTTTCCCCCATAGTTTTTTTTTTGTATTTTACGATTTTTTTTTAAACTTCTTTGCTGTCTATTTTATCTTGAGCATCCATCCACCCTGACTTCGGTCTACCTCTGGGCCTCCGACCACTCGCCTCCGCATTCATCACCCTTTTCCCCAATCTCCCTTCATATATCCTCTTCATGTGCCCGAACCATCTCAGAACACGCGAATCCACTCTGTTCTCCAACTTCTTCACCATCCCTGTTCTGATTCGAACAACGTCGTTGGTGATCCAGTCTCTCACCGTTACTCCAGCCCTGCTCCTCGAACATTTCATCACGAAAACATTCAACCTTCTTCTCTCCTCTGCTCTCACCCCCCAAGTCTCAGCTCCGTAGAGCACAGTTAGGACAACAACGCCCTCACACAGCCCTCTCTTTGCTTCCATCCCCAACGTCCTACAGCTCATTACACTCTTTAGTGCACCTAACACTTTACATACCTCCATCACTCGCGCCTTCACTTCAGTTTCCACTAGTTCAGTTATTTCCACAAGACTTTAACCCAGCAATTAAGATACAGATACAGACACTAGGCCGCGTCCCCCAGAAAGGGGGGTGGCCGACGGCAAGGCTCACCTCACACCCTCACACAACTTAGCCCTTTTGTGCTAAAGGGTCCGGCCGGTAGCCCCTCAACTTACACTCTGGGTCCCGAA
>SDVV010013732.1:0-15022 GCA_016164225.1 Gammarus roeselii | reverse complement strand
GAATTTGCTACCCTTACAGATGACGTTTCCTCGGAATGACGTGTTCGAAACGTATGCTATTGTAAGCGGCTGCTGTTTGGACTCGACTAAGACGACAGGACACGTTTTAACAAGCAGATGCTAATCAATACCGCACCAGCGAAAACAATATTTTTTGCAGTTCAACAACGTGAACAGCCTTCTTGGGATACGTGAACCATTGTAAGCTTTACCAGAAGAAGAATTACTCGGCTTATAAAATGTTACGTTTGAACAGAACACGAGGCGTAGCAGGATCTTGCTTCACTGCCATATATATGTCTGGGTTGAGCCGACTAGTCAACTAATGAGACGTAAAACTGGATTGAAGTAAATTAATGTACCATAGGAAGAGCAAGATGGCTGTACAGCAGACACCAATGCCTGATTATTGTATATACAATAAAAAGTACAATAAAAAGAGTCATTATTGCGAAGCCAGAATAATATCGAACCTCCACGGCATTTCTCATGTGTGTCTCAAAGTACTGTAAGCCTTTTCTTCTAAAATAACCTAGCTAGTTTGCTCTATTTCGTCAAAAATGCAGCATTATTAAGTTCAAATAAGTCGCATGGTAACGTGTATTGAGTGAGGTGAACCTGAACCGTCATTTACCTCTTGTGTTAACGGCCAAAATTACTCTCATGCTATTTATGAACTCTCATGCTCTTTACGAACTCTCATGCTCTTTACGAACTCTCATGCTCTTTACGAACTCTCGTGCTCTTTACGAACTCTCATGCTCTTTACGAACTCTCACTCTCTTTACGAACTCCCATGCTCTTTACGAACTCTCATGCTCTTCACGAACTCTCATGCTCATTACGAACTCTCATGCTCTTTACGAACTCTCATGCTCTTTACGAACTTTCATGCTCATTATGACCTCTCATGCTCTTTACGACCTCTCATGCTCTTTACAAACTCTCATGCTCTTACGAATTATCGTGCTCTTTATGAACTCTCATGCTCTTTACGAACTTTCATGCTCATTATGACCTCTCATGCTCTTTACGACCTCTCATGCTCTTTACAAACTCTCATGCTCTTACGAATTATCGTGCTCTTTATGAACTCTCATGCTCTTTACGAACTCTCATGCTCTTTACGAACTCTCATGCTCTTTACGAACTCTCGTGCTCTTTACGAACTCTCATGCTCTTTACGAACTCTCACGCTCTTCACGAACTCTCATGCTCTTCACGAACTCTCATGCTCTTCACGAACACTCATGCTCTTCACGAACTCTCATGCTCTTTATAAACTCTCATTCTCTGAACGAACTCTCATGCTCTAAACGAACTCTCATGCTCTTTACGAACTTTCATGCTCTTTACGAACTCTCATGCTCTTTACGAACTCTTATGCTCTTTACGAACTCCCATGCTCTTCACGAACTCTCATGCTCTTTACGAACTTTAATGCTCTTCACGAACTTTCATGCTCTTTAAGAACTCTCATGCTCATTATGAACTCTCATGCTCTTTCCGACCTCTCATGCTCTTTACGAACTCTCATGCTCTTTACGAACTCTAACGCTCTTTACGAACTCCCATGCTCATTATGAACTCTCATGCTCTTTACGAACTCCCATGCTCATTATGAACTCTCATGCTCTTTACGACCTCTCATGCTCTTTGCGAACTCTCATGCTCTTTACGAACTCTCATGCTCTTTACGAACTCTCATGCTCTTCACAAACTCCTATGCTCTTTACGAACTCTCATGCGCTTTACAAACTCTCATGCTCTTTACGTACTCTCATGCTCTTTGCGAACTCTCAAGCTCTTTACGAATGTTTAAACACTCACGCTCTACTAAAACGTTCATAACATATTGTTATTGAGTTACCTCCCGTTACGACGTCACGAACTCCTATATAAGGCTTACAATGTAACTATTGGTTGTCATGGCCTTGTTTCAAGCTGTCCGTGTGCTGAACCTTGCAACCCATGATAAAAAAATCAATATCATCGTTCGGTTAAAACCGTTCTCCACTAACCATGATTATGTTATTGCACCAGTTTGCTGACATATTGATCAGCTGATGGATGACGTCTGAACTACAATTAATTCCAATTTCTTTAAATTTTGATTGCGTTTAACGAGTTTGTAACTCAACTTATGTTTATTCTTTAAGTTATTTCTACGAATCAGATAGCAGACATCCTCGCCAGTTACGTGACGAGATCCCTAAGGAAATAAAGTGAAAGCTTTCACCCAAAAACTCGCCAAACACATGAGCTGTCAAATACCACACCAGCTTGAGGTAACACCAATCCGGCTTAGCGTAATACCTCTTGCGCGTGGGGTAATCTTCAGCTTGGCGTAATACCTATCCAGCTTGGCGTAATACAGCTTCACCTGACGTAATACCTTTCCAGCGGACGTAATACCTCCCCAGCTTGACGTAATACCTCGTCAGCTTGGCGTAATACCTCTCCAGTTAGGCGTAATACCTATTCAGCATGACGTAGCATCTCTCCACCTTAATGTAATACCTCTCCAGCTCGGCGTAATACCTCTCCCCTTTGTAATACCTCTCCAGTTAGGTTTCATACCTTAACGTAAAACATCTTTAATTTGGCGAAATACCTCTCCAACCTGGCGGAATACCTATACAGCATGACGTGATTGATGTAATACCTCTCCAACTTAGCGTAATACCTCTCAAGATTGGTAAAATACCTCTTCAGCTCGGCGTAATACATATCCAGCCCAAATACCTCTTCAACTTGGTGTAACGGTTCAATCCTCGATAGAATTATTAGGGAAATTAAAAACTATTCGGGTTACTTATGATCTGAAAAGCACTCAGAACATCTCAGTGCATTTTTCCCTGTTTGCGTCCTTGTGTTTGGCGGTGTTTGTCACGGCTTGAGGTCGGCCCCCATAACTAACGAGCTAATTTATATTGGTTACAACTGTACGCTAACTTGCCATGTTGGCTACGGGGTCTGTCCATTTCAGTTAAAACTTTGGGAGAAAAACACGAAACGAACAAGTAAAGTTGGAATGAAACGACCTTCATCAAATCGGTGTTTGACCAACTCTAGAGATTTACTTTAACATCAAAGCTTGGGAAGGAACTGCAAGACATAATTCTGCTGTTTCAACTTAACAGTATCGGTATTTTATGTTGCATAACAAAATTTCTAAAGAAGATGCATTATTGAGTGTAAATAGTTTCGATTCCCAGGAAACTGTTTTAACGTATTGGTAGTCGTTTGTTATCTTCACAGCTTTTACTTCCTTTTATTTTTAACTTCCGTCACCACTGTGTAGTTTCTTCGTAAAAAATTGTGAGAAGATGGTGTTAAAGCAATTAGGAAATGATATTCGTGCCAGATGGGGCCAGCTTCAGACCGGTACTATGTTTTATTTTTGCCAGTATTTTACCGGTAATGAATGCTCAGGACGCACTACCGACACATTTCGAATCAATTCCAAGCCATACCATGGTGAATATAAGTAACCTCAGACCGTGGAAGTCTATTTCGAATTCAACTAACATTGAGCAATGTGAGCTCGTGTTATAAACATATTTTCCGCCTTAGCTATGGTAACCCACACTTCTTGGGCAGGTAATCGAGGGTCTGGATTCATGGGAGATTGAAAGTGTCGACAAGCTGTTTCAAACCTCGTCTAGAGTTGGACCGGGCGACCCAGGGCACTGTCAACTTCACCGGAGACTGGAGCAATTTACTTTGATTGGGAATGAATTTATACTTTTATATTCATTTGTTGCCCTAAACATTTGCGTTTGACGGTGTACCTTTTACTATATACCAGAAATAGACACTAATTATGTGCCAATTGGAGCAAATTTATCGCTTGTTACCCTATTGAATAATGTTTTTTTCCATCATAAACGTATGACCAATCAAGAACAATTACCAAAAGTGTAAAAATAGATTACCAATAAATAATCCACACAACAAACAGCCAACAATATTTTCCCTCTCAAACTTTGTCAGCGACTTACATGTTATTCAATGAAGCTATCGTGGAATGAAGGCTATCGTGCGATGAAAGCTATCGTGCAATGAAAGCTATCGCGCAATGAAAGCTATCGTGCAATGAAAGCTATCGTGCAATGAAAGCTATCGTGCAATGAAGGCTATCGCGCAATGAAAGCTATCGTGCAATGAAGGCTATCGTGCAATGAAAGCTATCGCGCCATGAAAGCTATCGTGCCATGAAAGCTATCGTGCCATGAAAGCTATCGTGCAATGAAAGCTATCGTGCCATGAAAGCTATCGTGCAATGAAGGCTATCGCGCAATGAAAGCTATCGTGCAATGAAAGCTATCGTGCCATGAAAGCTATCGTGCCATGAAAGCTATCGCGCAATGAAAGCTATCGTGCCATGAAAGCTATCGTGCAATGAAAGCTATCGTGCAATGAAAGCTATCGTGCAATGAAAGCCGTCGTGCAATGAAAGCTATCGTGCAATGAAAGCTATCGTGCAATGAAAGCTATCGCGCAATGAAAGCTATCGTGCAATGAAAGCTATCGTGCCATGAAAGCTATCGTGCAATGAAAGCTATCGTGCCATGAAAGCTATCGCGCAATGAAAGCTATCGTGCCATGAAAGCTATCGTGCAATGAAAGCTATCGTGCAATGAAATCTATCATGCAATGAAAGCTGTCGTGCAATGAAAGCTATCGTGCAATGAAAGCTATCGTGCAATGAAAGCTATCAAATATAAATGACGTCCACGTTATCAACCTTCGCAACACTTTATTAATCGTCGTGTACGATGAATCAGCGGCAGGACAGGTGTGTCATAACAGGGGTGTCAGAACAGGTGTGTATGAATAGGTGTGTTAGGACAGGTGTGTAAGGACAGGTGAGTGAGGACAGGCGTTTCAGAACAGGCGTATCAGCACAGGTGTGTATAAACAGATGTGTAAAGACAGGCGTGTCAGAACAAGTGTAAAAGGACAGGTATGGCACGACGGGTGTCAATCTGTCTGTTGAAGAAAACTCATTAACCAACTCAACGAACAGGATGACGTTGGGAGCCCATTAGTTTTTTGTAACATTCCGCGTACCGCATCGGCACTCGGTGCTTATCAAAGAATAATCTGTGAATAATCGCATAATTGTTTGTTCAATATAACAGAATTATCTGTGGGTTTCCGCAGAATAATATGTGAATTATTTCGTAATAATCTGTGAATTTTCGCATAATTGTGTGTAGATTGTCATACAACAATCTGTGAATTTTCGCAGAGAAATCCTTGAATTATTGCAAAACAATCTGCGAATTATTGCATTTCAATCTGTGAATTCATACATGAAGCATTCCAAAGCATGTCTAAAAAAAATCCGCTCAGCGCGTCTATGATATGTGGACCAAGAAAACATTGCATAAGAAGTTGATGTAGTGAAAATTACTCATTGATTTTGAATGTTAGAACAATCTCACTACGGCCCAATGTGACATTTATACCCCCCCCCTTCCTGTACATTGGGTCACTCCTTACTTAACATAAAGTTCACAAGTTTACTGGTATAAGATATACCTCTTTTCATGTTGTTACAAATTATAATGATACTTTTCTACAGATATTGACCAAGTCATATTTATCAAGAACTCTCTGGATCATAATTAACTTGATTCGTTCCTGAACAGACACCGAGGCACTTTTACCACTAGTGGCAGAGAGCGTTGTGAGTACTGATACCTGTCATGAGAATCCAGGTTCAGTCATGTGAGTCGTGGTACCATATAAACATAGGAGTCCTAGTACCAGCCATGCGAGTCCTGGTACCAATAATGTGAGTCCCGCTACCAATCATGTGAGTCCTGGTACCAGTCGTGTGAGTCCTGGTACCAGTCATGGGAATCCTGGTACCAGTCATGTGAATCCTGTTACTAGACATAGAAGTCCTAGTACCAGTCATGTGAGTCCTCGTACGAATCATGTGAATCCTGGTGCCAGTCATGTGTGTCGTGGTACCAATCATGCGTTCAGCGCCTGCAACTGTGAAGGGATTCAATGACACATGCAACGACAATGACACATACAAACCCATGCAAACACATGCAAACACATGCAAACATATGCAAACACACGCAAACACATGCAAACACATGCAAATGCATGTAAACACATGCAAACACATGCAAAAACATGCAGACACGTGCAAACACATGCAGACACGTGCAAACACATGCAAACACGTGCAAACACATGCAAACACATGCAAAAACATGCAGACACGTGCAAACACATGCAAACACGTGCAAACTCTTTACAGTTACTCTAGTGTTTGCTCAGTTTGATTTTGAACCAGGATTCTTTTCCGCTCTGAACTTGACGATTACCTCCACCTCCGTCCCCCATCACCCTCTCCCTTCCCACCCCGTCTCACCTCACCCTGCCCCTCTCCACTCCACCCCACCCTAAACCACCCTACCTGCCTTATCTCCTCCCATCCTCCACCTCCCAGCACTGTTTTTACCCACCCTGCCTTGCCCCCTTCACATCCTACCCTGCCCCTCCTTTCACCTTACCTCCCTTCACCTCCCACCCCTCCTCACCAAACACTGCACTCCCCACCTTACCCCGTACCCTCCCCACCCTACCAAGTTACCTCCCCACCCCCACACCACTAAGCGCTGCCATTTTCTTCCGCTCCGCTACCGCTAAGAACTTAAGCCGAGGAATACATGCGCCGTGTTCCCGATGCTGACGCTGGGTAAGAAATGCAATAACACAACTTCGCTTATCGCGTCAGTGTTTGGGTATTCTTTAGCTTTTCCTTTACGAGAACAACACAACAAAGTGTGGCAGAGAACTCTGCAAGCTCCGATAGCAATTTTCTTAACCGTAGGGTGAGAAGAACTTGCGCTCGATTGCTAATAGAAATGAATTCCCAGTCATATTCAGTTTCAGAGTACGAGAACAATCCTCTGCAGTTTGTTATCTATGGACATTGACGTTATACTGTGCATGCGCTTGATAATAGATGACTTAATTGTTTTCTGTACGTGGTATAAGTTGCAATTATCATTTATAGACCAGACAATGATATTTTGCCCGAGTTGGGAGTGAAATATGAAATTGATTCCAGTCTCATCAACTGTCAAAGTAATGCTACGTGATGCTCGCTTAGTTCATTTATTGGAACGAGAGAGGCAGTTATATAATTTAACCTTCATTCCATGAGCATTCGATGTTTATTGTCTGTACTGTGCGTCACTGCGAAGCTACCACCTGCATAGAGATGATACATTATTCACTGCTACCAGTAATGACGACATTAGTATGTCATAGGCATCTTTTATAACAACTGTGCGGAGGAAACGATGGAGCGTACACGACATGGAAGTGAGTGAATAATAGTTGTTCATAAATGTATTTGCTTAGCGACCGTCTTGCCTGGGCCAAGGAAATGTTTTGGCATTATGAAGCGGCAGAAATAAACCAGAGAGATCTTATCGGTCTTGTTTCAGATACCTGACTCAGAGTAGGTGGACGGGCTGGCTGCTCGCCACAACCTGTAACGTTTACGGGCTGAAAAACTTTTGGGACAAGCCTTAAGGTCCGTCAAATGGAAATGACAGAACACTTTCTCCAATCGGATAATAGGTTCACCAACAAGCGTCGTTATTACTAACTTTATTTAGTACGACGATTGGCGCCAAACAATACAAGAAAAGCGGCGTCGATGTCTCGATTATCCATGGCTTAACTCGCTGACCGAGGCCCTCAGAATTAGTGAAGGCCTGTTGCCGTTGGTGTCGCTAGTACTCATGACTTAACTCGCTGACCGAGGCCCTCAGACTTAGTGAAGGCCTTTTGCCGTTGGTGTCGCTAGTACTCATGACTTAACTCGCTGACCGAGGCCCTCAGACTTAGTGAAGGCCTGTTGCCGTTGGTGTCGCTAGTACTCATGACTTAACTCGCTGACCGAGGCCCTCAGACTTAGTGAAGGCCTGTTGCCGTTGGTGTCGCTAGTACTCATGACTTAACTCGCTGACCGAGGCCCTCAGACTTAGTGAAGGCCTGTTGCCGTTGGTGTCGCTAGTACTCATGACTTAACTCGCTGACCGAGGCCCTCAGACTTAGTGAAGGCCTGTTGCCGTTGGTGTCGCTAGTACTCATGACTTAACTCGCTGACCGAGGCCCTCAGACTTAGTAAAGGCCTGTTGCCGTTGGTGTCGCTAGTACTCATGACTTAACTCGCTGACCGAGGCCCTCAGACTTAGTAAAGGCCTGTAGCCGTCGGTGTCGCTTGAAGTCACGACCAAATAACTCCTGACGAATGACGATAAAGGAAGATGAATAACTCCTGACGAATGACGATAAAAGAAGATGAATAACTCCTGACGAATGACGATAAAGAAAGATGAATAACTCCTGACGAATGACGATAAAGGAAGATGAATAACTCCTGACGAATGATGGTAAAGGAAGATGAATAACTCCTGACGAATGACGATGAAAGAAGATGAATAACTCCTGACGAATGACGATAAAGGAAGATGAATAACTCCTGACGAATGACGATAGAGGAAGATGTTTAACTCCTGACGAATGACGACAAAGGAAGATGAATAACTCCTGACGAATGACAACAAAGGAAGATGAATAAATTCTGACGAATGACGACAGAGGAAGATGAATAACTCCTGACGAATGACGATAAAGGAAGATGAATAACTCCTGACGAATGACGATAAAGGAAGATGAATAACTCCTGACGAATGACGATAAAGAAAGATGAATAACTCCTGACGAATGACAACAAAGGAAGATGAATAACTCCTGACGAATGACGACAAAGGAAGATGAATGACTCCTTACGAATGACGACAAAGGAAAACGTTTATCGAAATGACCAACATCGAATTAATTCGAAACCTGATAAATAAGATGTCTTGACTTACATTGGGAGGGTCCATAAAGATTATTGATAATCATTAGTCAATGAAGGCCGTAACAGCACTCGTGTGATGTCAAGAGATCATCACATGGTGTGAATGACGATGGATGACACAGCCGTCCAATGACAATAGGTAATTGTTACAACGAATGACCAATGATGGTGAATGACGAGAAACCGTAAAAGACGGATCGCGACATATGTCGTTGAAGGACGTAGCCGTCCACTGACCAAATAACGGTGATTGACAACATATGACCAATAATGACGTAGGACGAGTCAATAAATGACGTAAAAGAAGAATGCCTATGAGTTCTAAGTGACGAGGAAGAGCAATAATGATATAGCCATTGATACTGTTCGTGGTCAAAAGGAGAATGTCTATGAGGTCCAAGTGACGAGGAAGAGCAATAATGATATAGCCATTGATACTGTTCGTGGTCAAAAGAAGAATGCCTATGAGTTCCAAGTGACGAGGAAGAGCAATAATGATATAGCCATTGATACTGTTCGTGGTCAAAAGGAGAATGTCTATGAGTTCCAAGTGACGAGGAAGAGCAATAATTATATAGCAATTGATACTGTTCGTGGTCAACTGCACTAGGTAAAACGATGCCAAAATAGGCTCAAATGAAAATCAAACGATGCCTGCTATTTAAATGACAAACGAATAGTAACTTCAAATCATTGGGACAGACATTTATTTTATTCATGCAACTCCATTGCTCAGAAATACTTAAAATGAAGCTCAGGACTCATTGTGATATATTTATGACCCTCTGCCAGAGAACATACCTCTGCCGATGTCTGTCTGTGAGGACGTCTCGACTATGCACTCTCTAGAGAGTCTCCTCCAACGAATAATGCCTAACGACGTGTTTTATTCCCCTGGAATTGCATGGTTCAGTACAATAAATGCTGAATAGGGTCATCGGAGGGGAAATATAATAGCAATACAAGCCTCTTACATTTCCATGCAATGGAAATATTATTTAATAAGCTGACCAGCTTTTTAGTGATAGAATAATGTACCTTTCCTGCATTGAACAAAGTTATCCTGAGGGCGCGACGACTAGCCTTCTCCACCATATAATCATGTGTCGACCAGACAATGATTTGCTGTTATCAATCTAGCAGCATAGCTGATGTCAGCAGCCTAGCTGATGCTAGCAGCCTAGCTGGTGCTTTTAGCAACGCTGATGTCAGCAGGTTAGCTGACATCAGCAGCCTAGCTGATGTCAGCAGCCTAGGTGGTGTCAGCAGCCTAGATTATGCTAGCAACCTAGCAGATGTCAGTGGCCTAGCTGATGTCAGCAACCTAGCTGATGTAAGACGCCTAGCTGATGTCAGCAGCCTAGCTGATTTCAGCAGCCTAGCTGATGTCAGCAACCTAGCTGATGTCAGAAGCCTAGATGATGCAAGCAACCTAGATGATGCAGCAGCCTAGCTGATGTCAGCAGCCTAGCTGATATCAGCAGCCTAGATCATGTCATCAACCTAGCTGATGTCAGCAGCCTAGATGATGCTAGCAGACTAGCTGATGTCAGCAGCCTAGCTGATGTCAGCAGCCAAGTTGATGTCAGCAGCCTAGCGGTCAGCAGCCTAGCTGATGCCAGCAGCCTAGATGATATCAGCAGCCTAGCTGATGTCAGCAGCCTAGCTGATGTCAGCAGCCTAGCTGATAAAAGCAGCCTTATTGATGCTGGCAGCCTAGCTGATGTCAGCAGCTTAGCTGATGTCAGCAGCTTATCTGCTAGCATCAGACTAGCTGATGCTAGCAGCCTAGCTGCTGCTAGCAGCCTAGCTGCTGCTAGCAGCCTAGCTGCTGCTAGCAGCCTAGCATATGCCAGTAGACTAGCTGATGCCAGCAGCCTAGCTGATGCCAGCAGCCTAGCTGCTGCCAGCAGCCTAGCTGATGCTGGCAGCCAAGCTGATGCTAGCAGCCTAGTTGATGTTAGCAGCCTAGCTGATGCCAGCAGACTAGCTGTTGCCAGCAGGCTAGCTGATGCCAACAGCCTAGCTGATGCCAGCAGCTTAGCTGATGCTAGCGCCTAGCTGTTGCTATCGGTCTGCTGATGCTAGCAGCCTAGCTGATGCTAGCAGCCCAGCTGATGCTAGCAGCCAATCTGATGATAGCAAGTAAAGCTGATGCTAGCAGCTTAGGTGATGCTCCAAGCCTAGCTGATGCTCCAAGCCTAGCTGATGCTATCAGCCTAGCTGATGCTATCAACCTAGCTGATGTCAGCAGCCTAGCTAATGTCAGCAGCCTAACTGATGTCAACAGCCTAGCTGATGGCAGCAGCCTAGCTGATGTCAGAGGACTAATTGATGCCAGCAGACTAGCTGGTGCCAGCTGCCTAGCTGATGCCAGCAGCATAGCTGATGCTAAGCAGCCTAGCTGAAGCTAGCAGCCTAGCTGATTTTACCAGCCTAGCTGATGACAGCAGACTAGCTGATGCCAGAAGCATTGCAGGTGTCAGCAGCCTAGATGATATCGGCCTAGCTGATGTTAGCAGCCTAGCTGATGTCATCAGCCTAGCTGATGATAGCAGCCTTGCTGATGTCAGCACCCTAGACGATGTCAGCAGTTAGATGATGTTAGCAACTCAGCTGATAGCAGCAGCCTAGCTGATTTCGGCAACCTGGCTGATGCTAGCAGCCTAGCTGATGTCAGCAATCTAAAAGGTGTCAGCAGCTAAGCTGCAAGCATCAGACTAGACGATGCTAGCAGCCTAGCTGATGCCAGCAGACTAGCTGATACCAGCAGCGTAGCTGCTGCCAGCAGCCTAGCTGATGCTAGCAGCCAAGCTGATGCTACCAGCCCAGCCGATGCTAGCAGCCTAGCTGATGCCAGCAGACTAGCTGATGCCAGCAGCCTAGCTGATGCCAGCAGCATAGCTGATGCTAGCAGCCTAGATGATTCTAGCAGCCCAGCTGATGCTAACAGCCTAGCAGATGCTAGCAGCCTAGATGATGCTACCAGCCTAGCTGATGCTAGAAGCCTAGCTAGTGCTGGCAGCCTAGCTGATGACAGCAGCCTAGCTGTTGCTAGCCGCCTAGCTGATGTTAGCAGCCTAGCTGATGTCAGCACCTAGCTGCTAGCAGCAGCATAGCTGATCGATGCTAGTAGCCTTGCTGATGCTAGCAGCCTAGCTGATGCTAGCAGCCTAGCTGATGCCAGCAGCCTAGCTTATGCCAGCAGCCTAGCTGATGCTAAGTAGCCTAGCTGATGCTAGAAACCTATCTGATGCTACCAGCCTAGCTGATGCCAGAAGACTAGGTGATGCCAGCAGCCTAGCTGATGCTAAGCAGCCTAGCTGATGCTAAGCAGCCTAGCTGATGCTAGCAGCCTAGCTGATCTTACCAGCCTAGCTGATTTTAGCAGCCTAGCTGATGTCAACAGCCTAGCAGATGTCAGCAGCCTAGCTGCCAGCATCAGTTTAGCTGATCGATGCTAGTGGCCTTGCTGATGTTAGCAGCCTAGCTGATGCTAGCTGCCTAGCTGCTGCCAGCAGCCTAGCTGATGCCAGCAGCCTAGCTGATGCTAAGCAGCATAGCTGATCCTAGCAGGCAAGCCGATGCCACCAGTCTAGTTGATGCTAGCAGCCTAGCTGATGATAGCAGCCTAGCTGATGTTAGCAGCCTAGCAGATGTCAGCAGACTAGCTGATGTCAGCAGCCTAGCTGATGTCAGCAGCCTAGTTGATGTCAGCAGCCTAGCGGTCAGCAGCCTAGCTGATGCCAGCAGACTAGCTGATGCAAGCAACCTAGCTGAGGATAAGCAGCCTAACTGATGCTAAGCAGCCTAGCTGATGCTAGCAGCCTAGCTGATGCTAAGCAGCCTAGCTGATGCTACCAGCCCAGCCGATTCTAGCAGCCTAGCTGATGCCAGCAGACTAGCTGATGCCTGCAGCCTAGCTGATGCCAGCAGCCCAGCTGATGCTAGCAGCCTAGCTGATGCTAGCAGCCCAGCTGATGCTAGCAGCCTAGCTGATGCTAGCAGCCTAGATGATGCTACCAGCCTAGCTGATGCTAGAAGCCTAGCTAGTGCTGGCAGCTTAGCTGATGACAGCAGCCTAACTGTTGCTAGCCGTCTAGCTGATGTTAGCAGCCTAGCTGATGTCAGCAGCCTAGCAGATGTCAGCAGCCTAGCTGCTAGCTTCAGCTTAGCTAATCGATGCTAGTGGCCTTGCTGATGCTAGCAGCATAGCTGATGACAGCAGCTTAGCTGATGCCATCAGCCTAGCTGATGCTAGCAGCCTAGCTGATGCTAGCAGCTTAGCTGATGCTACCAGTCTAGCTGATTCTAACAGCCTGGCTGATGCCAGCAGCCTAGCTGATGCTAGCAGCCTAGCTGTTGCTAGCAGGCCAAATGATGCTAGCAGCCTAGCTGATGCTTGCAGCCTAGATGATGCTACCAGCCTAGCTGATGCTAGAAGCCTAGCTAGTGCTGGCAGCCTAGCTGATGACAGCAGCCTAGCTGTTGCTAGCCGCCTAGCTGATGTTAGCAGCCTAGCTGATGTCAGCAGCCTAGCTGCTAGCATCAGCATAGCTGATCGATGCTAGTAGCCTTGCTGATGCTAGCAGCCTAGCTGATGCTAGCAGCCTAGCTGATGCCAGCAGCCTAGCTTATGCCAGCAGCCTAGCTGATGCTAAGCAGCCTAGCTGATGCTAGAAACCTAGCTGATGCTACCAGCCTAGCTGATGCCAGAAGACTAGGTGACGCCAGCAGCCTAGCTGATGCTAAGCAGCCTAGCTGATGTCAGCAGCCTAGCTGATGTCAGCAGCCTAGTTGATGTCAGCAGCCTAGCGGTCAGCAGCCTAGCTGATGCCAGCAGACTAGCTTATGCAATCAACCTAGCTGAGGATAAGCAGCCTAACTGATGTTAAGCAGCCTAGCTGATGCTAGCAGCCTAGCTGATGCTAAGCAGCCTAGCTGATGCTAGCAGCCAAACCGATTTTACCAGTCTAGTTGATGCTAGCAGCCTAGCTGATATAGCAGCCTAGCTGATGTTAGCAGCCTTGCTGGTGTCAACAGCCTAGCTGATGTCAGCAGCCTAGCTGATGTCAGATGCCTAGATGATGTCAGCAGCATAGATGTCGCTAGCAATCTAGCTGATGTCAGCAGCCTGGCTGATTTCAGCATCCTAGAGTATGCTAGCAGCCTAGCTGATGTCGGGAGCCTAGCTGATGCTAGCAGCCTAGCTGATGCCAGCAGCCTTGCTGATGCTAAGCAGCCTAGCTGATGCTAGAAACCTATCTGATGCTACCAGCTTTGCTGATGTCAGCAGCCTAGCTGATGTCAGCAACCTAGATGATGTCAGCAGCCAAGATGATGCTACCAGCCTAGCTGATGCTAGAAGCCTAGCAAGTGCTGGCAGCATAGCTGATGCCAGCAGCCTAGCTGATGCTAAACAGCCTAGCTGATGCCAGAAACATTGCTGATGCTACCAGCCTAGGTGATGTCAGTAACCTAGCTGATGTCAGCAACCTAGATGATGTCAGCAGCCTAGATGATGCTAGCAGCCTAGCTGATGCTAGCAGCCGAGCTGGTGTCAGCAGCCTAGCTGATGTCAGCAGCCTAGCTGATGTCCCTTGCCTAGCTGATGACAGCAGCCTAGATGATGTCAGCAGCATAGATGTTGCTAGCAATCTTGCTGATGTCAGCAGCCTGGCTGATTTCAGCATCCTAGCTTATGCTAGCAGCCTAGCTGATGCTTGCAGCCTAGCTGAATCTAGCAGCCTAGCTGATGCTAGCAGCCCAGCTGATGCTAGCAGCCTAGCTGATGTCAGCAGCCTAGCTGATGTCAGCAGCCTAGCTGATGTCAACAGCCTCACAGACGCTAAGCAGCCTAACTGATGTCAACAGCCTAGCTGACGTCAGCATCCTAGCTGATGTCAGCAGCCTAACTGATTCTAGAATACTAGCTGGTGCCAGCAGCCTAGCCGATGCCAGCAGCCTAGCTGATGCCAGCAGCCTAGCTTAAAAAAACAGCCTAGCTGATTATTCCAGCCTAGCTGATGCCAGCAGACTAGCGGATTCCAGAAGCCTAGCCGATCATGAGCAGCCTAGCTAATGCTAGGCGCCTAGCTGATGCTAGCA